>SJYA01003031.1:783624-806793 GCA_006410615.1 Neotragus moschatus | reverse complement strand
ACCATCCTGTTAAAATTAATTTCAACTGTTCCTTCAGATTTTAAAATACGGCTTCTGCAAATCTGAAAATTACCCACGTGGTTGGCATTATGTTTTTATTGGACAAGACTATGCTAAATCCTCCCTTTTCTCTTTCCTCTGATTTCCCATGACTGTGTGGACTATGGAGTGGGTTAGAGTCACATCAGGAAAACAGGAGGAAGACTGGCATTGATTTCAGAAGAAGCATGCATGGGCTGAGACATTTCCATTCTGGAGATAAATGAACAGTCTCCAAACTTGGCTCTTATTATAAGAATTATTGCTGATGTTCTGAGCAGGCAGAGTCTAAGATTTCTCTCACTGAGAGTCTTATTTCAGGTCAAGGGAAAGATTGCAGGGTTTGCATTTTTAAAAACAAGACTCAGGTAAGTTTTCTGACCGTGAGGATTGGGAGGCCACTAATACAGGGAGATAAAAACACAATTTTTTTTTGAGTCAATTGGAANATAAGAATTATTGCTGATGTTCTGAGCAGGCAGAGTCTAAGATTTCTCTCACTGAGAGTCTTATTTCAGGTCAAGGGAAAGATTGCAGGGTTTGCATTTTTAAAAACAAGACTCAGGTAAGTTTTCTGACCGTGAGGATTGGGAGGCCACTAATACAGGGAGATAAAAACACAATTTTTTTTTGAGTCAATTGGAAAATTAGTTGTCATTACTGTGAAATGACACAGATTTTGCACTGACAGCAAAATCTATAAAAAAAAAAAAATTTAAGCGTGTGTGGTTTAGAGGAAGAAATTCTGGAATGAAGCTCTGTCCTCCTGTAAAAAGAGCACTAGCTTCACGTCTACTTTTATTACGACCTCAGTGAACCATAAAACAACCTCTTTCAGGCCCATATCATTTCTTCCAGTCCTGATTAACTAGTAGAAAATGGTGGTTTTATATTTAATGGAGGGAGTGAGCAAGGCTCTGATGAAGCCCTGTTGGGTCCGCATCAGCAAGAGTGTTCCCAGCACCTGTGTGCTAACATCCTCCTTTCAGGTAAGAAATGAAAAAGGAGTCTAGATTGGTGTAACAAACAAAAGAAAAAAGGAAGGATGGGGGAACAGAGGGGAGAAGAAAGGAAGGTAGAAAGGCAAGCCCCACCTGAGGAACAGACAGACGAGCTTTGCTGTGGGGCTGATACATCAGTTTCACTGGGCAAATGAGAACGAGGGCACGTGCAAGGTTGTACATTCAATGCCATCGATCTATAGGCATTACATTTTAAGATTTCCAAAACACACTGAAAGTGACGTCTCTCAGATCCCCATCTTGCGGTCCAGGGGAGGTAAACAGCAGCAACACGCAGCAGGCATGTATGCCACGTGCTAACTATCCAGGGAAAGTGCTTCCTCTTCTGTGAGGCCCCACGCCCTGAGCTTCTGCCTGTTTTTCCCTTCTCCTGTGTGATGGGCCAATTCCCTGCTTATCAGCGCCTCCACTTGACAGATGGGCAAGGATAAGGAGGCATCCAGTCTTGTCAACACTACTGGACGCCTGGCAGCTCTGCAGAAGTCTCTGGCAGGGAGGAACCCAAATGTCAGAGGCGGGGTGGCCCAGGACGGCTCAGCTTATTCATTTTGTAAACGACAGTGGCCTGCAGGGGAGGCATGGGGCTGGGTCGCATGGGCAGACAAATCTCTGAACCACAGGGTGCTCTTTGTGATTTCTCCTACTCGCAATGAGTCGGCTGTTTGACTTGGGTTGAGCGGACACTATTAACTTGTGGGTTTCATATCTGTAAACATGAATCATTGAGAGTCAGCAGCACTGTGTTTCAGAGTCTGGTTTGTATCTGAGTCCACATAGTGGCCAGATTGCACCGCTAAACACCCTAAACACCCGCACGTACAGCCACATCGATAATGAACTGACACACATCACCTCCACAAGCACATAGTCTTGCTCACCTCTCACCCCCTCCTGTGAGCGTGCACATGCATGGGGCACACACACACACATGCACGCATGCGCACACACGCACACACACATGTGCACACACATGCACACACATGCTCACACATGAACGCACACACATGCACGCACACACATGCGCACGCACACATGCACACACATGCACACACACATGCACGCACATGAGCGTGCACGTGTGTGCGCACACACATGCACACACACATGCACAGGCACACACACACATGCACACGTGCGGACACATATGCACACATGCGCACGCACACATGGATGCACATGCACATACACACATGCACACACGCGCACACGCATGCACACATGCACACACATGCACGTACACACACGCACGTGCACATACACATGCACGAACACAGATGCACGTGTGCGTGCACACACACACACGTGCGCGCACGTGGGCACACATATGCATACACACGCGCACACACATCCAACTTGCATTACTCTGATTTGGATAATCACCTAATTTCTCAACACCACCCAACAGACACCCTGCTCCTCTGTTATCAGCACGTGGTACTGCTTTCCCACATGATCCGTGTCGAAGGGGAAGAGGTGGTCCAGTGAACGGAAGACTGGGAGGAGGGTCTCCTCTGGACAGCTTGAGAATTCAAACCCCTTAGAGACACAAGCCACCTTCATGAGCATCAGATTCCTCCATCACTCTACCTCCAGGGGTCCGTAGGAAAGACGTGTTTGCTTCTGTCCAAAGAGGCACTTGCTTTGCCTACATATTTCCCCCTTTGTATAAAAAAGAAGCAACAGGTGGGGAAAGCTAGTAATTATTGAGTGTCTTAATATCTGGTGCCTTATTTTCTTGTCTTCAGGTCTATAGAAGACTCTAAGCAGCATCTTGCCTGGCGTTTGCATTTTAGCAAGTCTTCCAGGCTTCTCAAATAATGAGAGAAAATGTCTGTGTTTCCAAACCACTAGGCTTATTTGTTGTTTTGCAACGTTGTTTCTATTCTATGTTGCTGCACACCTGACAAAATGCTTAAAGACGAGCACTGTCATCTGTGGTTATGAGAATAAGCTAAAATACCATGCCTAGGAGTAACACGAAACAACACACAGATAAAGCATTGGTGATGATAAGACACAATGGCGGAAGCCTGGATCTAGACTAGCCTGCAGCATCCAATGGAAATTTCTGTGATGAGGAAAACGTTCTTTATTTCTGCTCTCCAGTATGGTAGCCAGGAGCCAAATGTGGGTCTTGAGCACTTGAAATATGATTCTTGCAAGGGAGGAGTTTGTCATTTAAAAAAAAATGACTTTATTTACATTGAAATAGCCGTGTGTGACTGGTGGCAACCTAGTGGATGGCATCACTCTATCTAGAATTTCCCAGAGAGTCTCCTTGTGTTTCAGACTTTAATATCTCAAAGGAGAAACTATGATAATTATTAAAGGCTTAGCCTTAAGAGTGACTTTCCAAGCCACATTCTTTTCAATAATTGAGTGATAGAAGTAAATCGGATAAGACAGTGGGAACAGTTGATGTAAAATCTTGCTGAAACAGGGTCCACCTTCATCATTTACCATCTTGGACCAGACACTCAGGATCTCTGATCCTCGGTTTCCTCGTCTGTATAAATAAGTGATGTGAATAAACACTGAAAGTTTACGTTAGGTAAATTAGGAAGCATCTGAAGACAAGAGATGCTGAAACGAATTGCGCCAGGATGAACAGCTCAGAAGGGGAAGCTGGAATTCAAAGCCCTGTCTTCTGATGGTGCGCGTGAGCTTTTCACAGGCTGGGCCAGACTTGAAGGATGAAAGAGAAGTATCACTCCCTCTGTTTGTGAACCGTCTCTTTCTCATAGTCGTTCTGCCCACCCTGGAGAGATTTAAGTACTTCCTCGTGACCCATTTGCTTAATGTCTCACCTGATTGGCTCCTTAAACGCTGGTAACCTCCGTCACCACATGCACGCTCATTTTAATTGCAGCTTTGCAAATAGAGGTCGATTTAGCCTTTTCCAACCAAGGTGGCAAATCCTGTAAGAAAACAAATGAAAACTCATAGAGGACAATAATTGTCAGCATTAGGCGTGTGGCATAAAAACGTCTTATTCTGTTTGCTAAGGCCGTCATGTCAAACATTTTTTTTTTCCTATTCAAATTAATTTCTGTTGGAGCAGGTGCTTTGCAGTGGTGTGTTAGTTTCCACTGTGCAGGAAAGTGACCCAGCTGTCCGTGTGCATACCCTGCTCTGCTCTGGACTCCTTCCCGTTCCGATCCCCGCAGAGTGCTGAGCTGAACTCCCTGTGCCGCGCAGCAGGCTCTCCTTAGCTGTGTTTCATCCACGGTGTCCTCATGTCAGTCCCAGGCTCCCAGTAACTCCCATCCCCCTTGGTATCCATGTCTGTTCTCTACGTCTGTGTCTCTGTTTCTGCTTTGCAAATAGGATCACCTATAAAACAGCACAAACATTTCAATTTAGTCATTAATTATATCCCAGTCATTTTATTCTGGGTAAAAACGTGCAGGGATTTTCATTTGTCCTGGGGCAGTGTTAGTTTTGCCATGGAAATAACTCACAGCTTTGTAAAATTCCCTACCTTTGATTTTTGATGAGTTGAGATACTTCTAGCAAAAACTCCTTCGTTGTCTACACTTGAAATTAAATTCCAGAGAACCTGATAATATCCATATTGAGGTTGAAGAATACTGAATTTCTCATCCTCAAATGACATTGCCACAGACGCCGAGCGCACTTCCAAAATGAGTGATGATTAATTACCCCACAGGGACCCATTAAAGCATTTCCCCGTCCACTAGCTCATTTCCTAAGACTCTGGGGATAAATGATTCCCTTCAACTCTATCTCATATGGAGATACTAAAAAACTTCTTGAAAGTGTCCAATTTCAGGAAGCCTAAAAAATGGTGAAGCCTGAAAAGAGTGCTTTTGTTTCTTGACGTGCTTGTCCGGACAAGTTACATTTTACTTGAGTTATGCCAGGGATGGTACATGTGTCTTTTATGTACTAGAACATACCTGGACATTGTCTAAATTGTTTTCACATCTGTCTGATATAGTTTTAAAGAAAATATTTTTTCCTTATTGCAAACTTAAGCCAAAAATGGAAACATTTTGAAAGGCTATTTTTTTATGGAATCTTTAAGCTTTACGCTGAGTTTTTGAACCATAATAGATTTGCAGTTATTAAAGCATCTTGATTTTAAATAGCAGTGACTGAATCTACAGGACAAAACAACGCTGTCTAGACAATTTTTTAGAAGACTGTTTAAAAATGGAAGTCTGGGAAGGAGATGGAATGCTGAGAAAGGCTATTGTGGTGGACAGTCTCAGCAGATCCGTTTCACCGTTTAGAGCAACTGCGCTCCCTCTCTCGGTTTGGATGGTTTGTCTCTAAGATGCCACCTGTATCTGGGACTCTTTGGAGGACTGGTGCTGGTGCCTGGAGCTGCTTGGCTCCCAGTAAGCTGGAGCACCTGCGGCGTTTACAGCCCGTGGTGGGGACCTTAGCAAGGACCGTCTGCCGTCTTGCCTGAGATGAGAGGCGTCCTGACCTAAGCGACACTCTCCAGCTCCCCCAGAGTCAGCACCGCCTGAATCTTGCCCCTCCTCTGTCCTACTCCCTTCCTTGTTTCTTAGGGGAGGGGGCGCTTCCCAGCCGTCACTGCATATGAATCCTGGCAGACTTGACTCCGCTTATGTCTGTGGCTTTCAAAGCATTTTGTCAACCTTATGTTTTGCATCTGTGGAATGAGCAGGTGAGCATTTTTGTCCCAATACAAGAGGCTCAGAGGTTACGTGACTTGACTGGGATTCACACAGAGTGAGACGACCCTCCCGGGACCACGCTCTTAATGAGTGTGTTTCCTCCTCCAGGGTAGGACTGTTGCCGTCTGATGCAGCTGGTCTGTGTGGACTGCGCTGCTGCTGCCCAGGCACGTGCAGTTCAGGTCGTATCTGCTACTCTTTGTCACCCAGAATGGACCCCGTCTGCAAATAAAGTTACTTTTCTGCAAGACAAGATGCTGGTTCAAGTGTTTTATTTGAAGACATCTTTCACATAAACATTGCTTTGACTCTGTGCTTTTGAAAGGGCTCAGAACCTTCTGCTTAAGGAGTCTTAGGCAAAGAAAAAGAAAAGTTGTTTTGGAAACAACATGAAATCCTTTCCAACAGACTCCGTCCATTTCCCTATGGAAACAGAGATTGGATTTATCACAGAAATGACTCCATCTCCATGATGGAAGTGCGAAGCCTTTTTGCTGTCTACTCTTGTTGGAAAGAAAAAAAAAGACAATATATGCTGACTCCTTCATAAGTATAATATGCTCCTGGGCAATATTGTAATTTTGTAAATTTGAATTGTAATTTATGTTAGATAATGGGTATCGTTTCATGAGCCATAAGTTAGATTTTTATTCACAATTACGTTGTTTTTAAGGAAGTGTATCTATTAGATATTTTTGTAGCTGGCTGCCTAGTAGATGGCCTAGTTTGAGAAAGCGACTCAGTCTCTTAGGGAAGTTGACATTTATATTCCTTCCCTTCTATGGAGAGAGGTACATTTTCTTAATTGTCTTCCTTTTAGTGTTTATGAGACAGACATTAATTCCTTACAGTTTCTTTATCTTCTAAATCACTCGAGCTTTGATACCTCTAGGATAACAATGGTAACAGTTTTCTGTGGCCCCCAGTCTCGAGCTGCAAGTTATCTGCTCTTTCTCTCCAAGCAGCAGCAGCTGCACCCCAACGCCCTCTTCCAGTTAAAGGAAATAAATGATGACTTCGCCACAATGGATTCATAATGCCAGTGTTTTGGCCAAAGAGAGAAAGGAAACAGTGTCTCAGTTAAGTTCCAACTACATCAGCTAGACATTTATAAATAAAAACAGATAAATACAAAGGTAATGAGAGTGACTTGGTAATGAAAAACAAAAATGAAGGCCTCTAACGAAGAAAAGTGCAGGACCAGAGTGTTCCACTAGTGAATTTTACTGAACATTTTAAAACGAGTCAGCACCAATCCCTCTATTAATAAAACTCTTCAGGAAATCAAGGAGGGAGGAACGCTTCCTAACTCATTCTGTAAGGCCAGCATTACCCTGATAATAAATGAAGCCCGAAAAGACATTAGAAGAAAACTATGGATGAATAACCATTTTTAATACTGATGCAAAAATCAAGAAGATGCTAACAAGCTGAAGCCCATAGTCTTTAAGAGTGCTAGGCATCAGGACCACATGGGCTTTATCCCAACAAAGCAAGACCAATTCAACTCAACAAAATTCAATTCAATAGCATCAGTCTATATAACACCCCACATTAATAGAGTGAAATGAAACAAATATACGTGATCATCTCAACTGATGAAGAGAAATCGTTTGAGAAAATCCGATATCATTTCATGATTAAAAACAAAAATGAAGCAATCAAAGTAGGAATCGGCTCCAACTTCCTCAACATGGAAAGGACGTTTATGAAAAGCCCACAGCTAATAATATAGTCACCGATGAATAAAAGGCTTTCTCCCTGTGGTCAAGTATAAGACGAGGATGCTAATACTTCCTCAACATGGAAAGGACGTTTAAGAAAAACCCACAGCTAATAATACAGTCATCAATGAAATAAAAAGCTTTCTCCCTGTGGTCAAGTACAAGACGAGGATGCTGATACTGGAAGCTCTACCGAGCAATTAGGCAAGAAAAGGAAACAAAATCACATAAATTGGGGACAAAGAAGTAAAGCTACCTCTCTTTGCAGATGACATGATCTTACTCATAGAAAATCCTAAAGAACCCGGAAGAACACACAAAACAAACAACTAAAATTAATCAATGGATTACACAAAGTTATAGAATACAGGATCAATGAGCAGATATCAGTTGTATTCTATAGATTAGTAATGAATGAATAATCTACAAAAGGAAATTAATAAAAAGTTCCATTTCTAATACCATTAAAATACTTCGAAATAAATTTAACCTAGGAGGTGCCTAACTTGCATAGTGAAATCTACAAACCATGGCTGATAAAAGTTATAGACAATCTAAGTAAATTGAAAGAGGACTCATGTTCATGAAATGAAAGACTTAATATTGGTGAGATGGCAAGACTTACGCAAAGCAACCTACAGACTCAGTGCAATCCTTATCAATATCTCAGCGGACATGTTTGCATAAGGTGATCCTAAAATTAACATGTAATTGCAGGGCAGCTCAAATAGCAAAAGGAATCTTGAGGAAGATTGGACTATTCACACTTCACAATTTCAAAGCTTAGGACAAAGCTACAGTACTTGAAACAATGTGAGGCAGGCAAGAGGACACAGAGAAGTGAGTTAGACTGAGGATCCAGGCTACACCCATGACTCCTTGGTCAGCCGTTTTTCAGTAGAGACTGAGGATCCAGGCTACACCCGTGACTCCTTGGTCAGCCGTTTCTCAGTAGAGGCACTGTGCTTTCTATTGGAAAACAATCTTTTCAACAAATATTTCTGGAACAACGGGGTATGGAGCATGCAATAAAATGAATTGGACCCCTGTCTCACACCGTACGTGAAAACTAACTTAAAATGGATCAGAGGCCTAAGTGAAAATGCTAAACTTTTCATGAATTTGTCAATGAATTCTTAGATGATTCCAAAAGAACAAGGAACAAAAAATAAATAAACTATAAAAGTAGTTTTATCAAAATTAAACATTTTATTTACCAAAGGGCAGTATCAAAACAGTGGAAAGGCAACAAACAGAATGGAAAAAAAACGTCTGCAAGTCAGATATCTGATAAGGATCTTGTATCCAGAACACACAAAGAACTCTGACAACTTTAAAAAAAAAGACAGTGAATTGAGAAAACAGCCAATGGAATTGTTTCTTAGGCATTTCCCTATGGAAGATGTAAAAAGAGGCTAAAAAGCACATGAAAAGATCATGATAAGACAGCGTCATTAGTATTATGGAAATGCAAATCACAGCCACAGGGAAATGGAGTTTCATGCCCCCTGCAATGGCATAGTTCTACTAGTATTTCTTTAAATCTGTAACAGCAGGTGTTGGTGAGGATATAGTAGACTGGAACACTCATATGTTGCTGGGAAGACTGTAAAATGATGCAACCACCTTGGAAGACGGTTTTCCAGTTATTGTGTCACCAAAAAATTCCACTTTTGGGTATAGACTCAGAAGGACTGATAGAATATTCAAACAATTTATACAGGAATGTTCATAGCAGTTTGTGTTTTTAGTGGTAACAATCCAAATAGCCATCAACTATTAGAGGCCAGACACATATTGAACTAAATATTATTCCAAAATATACAAAATAGTGAGTAAATCCTTAGGGACAAATGGCAGGTTAGTGGTTTCCAGAGGCCAGGGGAGAGGGGGTGAGGAGTGACTGACTGCTCACGGGAGTGGGGTTTCCTTCGGGCGATGAAAATATTTTGGAACTCGATAGAGGTGATTGTTAGAGAAGGCAATGGCGCCCCACTCAAGTGCTCTTGCCTGGAGAATCCCAGGGACGGGGAGCCTGGTGGGCTGCAGTCCATGGGGTCGCTAGGAGTCAGACACAACAGAACGACTTCCCTTTCACTTTTCACTTTCATGCCTTNACACATATTGAACTAAATATTATTCCAAAATATACAAAATAGTGAGTAAATCCTTAGGGACAAATGGCAGATTAGTGGTTTCCAGAGGCCAGGGGAGAGGGGGTGAGGAGTGACTGACTGCTCACAGGAGTGGGGTTTCCTTCGGGCGATGAAAATATTTTGGAACTCGATAGAGGTGATTGTTAGAGAAGACAATGGCGCCCCACTCCAGCGTTCTTGCCTGGAGAATCCCAGGGACGGGGAGCCTGGTGGGCTGCAGTCTATGGGGTCGCACGGGGTCAGACACGACTGAAGCGACGTAGCAGCAGCAGCAGGGGTGATTGCTGTGCAACACTGTGAACCTACTAAATCCCGCTGAACCCTATATTGTAAAATGGTTAATTTTGTGTCATGCAAACTTTACTCAACAAAAAATTGACCGTGTATCACACAGAATACAAAGAGAGCCCCCAAGGGGCTGGTGTGTGTGCACGCCTTTATGAGCCCCTCCCCTAGAGTGGTAATGCTCTCCGTGGGTGAAAGGGCCGAAGTCCTCATCTTCTTTGAAGAAAGCATTCAACAAAGGCACCAAGCTTGCAGGGCAGGCACGGCGTTTATCAGAAGCACGGCACTTGCGGGGGAGCACCCAGCTGACCCTGCAGCGTGAACTGGACGTGATAGGGGCAGCTTAGGTGCTGACTGGGGGTTAATCTTCCAGGGCAGCTTAGGTGCTGACTGGGGGTTAGTCTCCCAGGGTTTGGGTGGGCGCAGCTCCTTCCCCCCCACCATGATCCTATCATCCACAATTCCTCATCCGAGTCTCCATTGGGTTCCGTTTCGAATCTTCCCTGTGGGAGCCTAGGGGACAGGCTTGGGGATGGGCCAGACCTCAGTGTTAATGGCCGTAATGATATTACAGTGCAGCCTGGGTCAGGGGGCAGTCTGCGACCCCTCTGGGTCAGACTGGGACCTCCTCTCGACCACAAAGAGGCTGCAGCGGGTGGCTTTGTTTTTCATCCAACCAGGGTGCCTCATTCCCTTGGGAATTTGTCTCAGGGGGTCAGCATGGAGCCAGCTGCAGGCTGACCCCAGGCCCGTCTCCCACTGCAGCAACAGAAGCGGGTAACATCCTGCGGTAGCGCCTATGGTGAGGTCACATTGTGTGGCAAGGTGAAGAATTCTGCAAATGCAACATAAGCCGCTAATTATTGACAAAGTTTGAGTTCATCGATGTGAGAGTTTCTGGGCGGGCCAGACCTAATCAGGTGAGCCGTTCCCAAAGGCCAGCTGCTGCAGAGGTGCTCTGTTGGCCCTGTGGACAGAAGCTGCCGTCCTGAGTGGGAGGAGGCCAGGCGGTAGGTCCCTGAGGGCAGCTGGAGGGGGACAGTGGCTCCCGGTCTAGAACCAGCAACAAAACATGGACTCCACTGTCCAGACTAAGAAGGAAATTCTCCCTGCAGCCTGTAGGCTTGGAAGAGGGTCCTGAACCTGGGCACTACCTCAGTCTCAGCCTGGGGGGCCTCTAGTGGAGGGACCAGCCAAGCTGCGCCCAAGCTCCTGTCTGTAACTCTGAGATGATGACTTTGTGCTATTTTTAAACTGCTTCATTTGTGGCCCTTTATCACCAAAGAAAGAAAATTAAAATGTTATAAAGCAGAGACATCACTTTGCCAACAAAAGTCTGTCTAGTCAAGGCTATGGTTTCTCTAGTGGTCATGCATGGATGTGACAGTTGGACTATAAAGAAAGCTGAAAACCGAAGAATTGATGTTTTTGACGTATGGTGTTGGAGAAGACTCCTGAGAGTCCCTTGGACTGCAAGGAGACCCAATCAGTCCATCCTAAAGGAGATCAGTCCTGAATATTCGTTGGGAGGACTGATGCTAAAGCTGAAACCCCAATACTTTGGCCACCTGATGTGAACAGCTGACTCATTGGAAAAGACCCTGATGCTGGGAAAGATTGAAGGTGGGAGGAGAAGGAGACGACAGAGGATGAGATGGCTGGATGGCATCACCGACTCAATGGGCATGAGTCTGAGTGAACTCCGGCAGTTGGTGATGGACAGGGAGGCCTGGCATGCTGCAGTCCATGGGGTCGCAAAGAGTCAGACACGACTGACTGACTGAACTGGACTGAGGAGTGAAGTTCTCTACCTCATCTGACTCATGGGAAGCTCCAGAGGACTGGGGACCCTACCAAGCCTCGACTTAAGACAGCCACAGCGCTGCTGGCATGGTGCACACATCAGATGCTGGGAAAAGGGAGGGAAGAGGGAGGGAAGAGGGAGGGACGAGGGAGGGAAGAGGGAGGGAAGAGGGAGGGAAGANAAGGACTGATGCTAAAGCTGAAACCCCAATACTTTGGCCACCTGATGTGAACAGCTGACTCATTGGAAAAGACCCTGATGCTGGGAAAGATTGAAGGAGGGAGGAGAAGGAGACGACAGAGGATGAGATGGCTGGATGGTATCACCGACTCAATGGGCATGAGTCTGAGTGAACTCCGGCAGTTGGTGATGGACAGGGAGGCCTGGCATGCTGCAGTCCATGGGGTCGCAAAGAGTCAGACACGACTGACTGACTGAACTGGACTGAGGAGTGAAGTTCTCTACCTCATCTGACTCATGGGAAGCTCCAGAGGACTGGGGACCCTACCAAGCCTCGACTTAAGACAGCCACAGCGCTGCTGGCATGGTGCACACATCAGATGCTGGGAAAAGGGAGGGAAGAGGGAGGGAAGAGGGAGGGACGAGGGAGGGACGAGGGAGGGAAGAGGGAGGGAAGAGGGAGGGAAGAGGGAGCGCTGTCTGGGCTTTGCTGTGATGCTACTGCCCTGAATCCACTTCTGTTTGAGTAGCTGACCATAGACTCCTAGATCTTTCGAATATAATACTTGTATTGGTCTCTGTAGCTAACTACGTGGAACACAAAAGCACTGCAGGTCTTCAATANCACCCGTTTCACCGTTCAGTGGAAGTTCTCTTTGGTGAAGACGTTCCCTTTCTCCGCACTTCCGTCTCCTCCCCTTGGCTCTGAGTCCACAGCCCGCCAAGCTGCAGCTGGGGCAGAGGATGGGAAGGGGAAGGTGCCTTTCTCTGTCACCCAGACAAACACGGCTCCCTGTCCAGCCTCTCTCAGTCATCCTCTTGATTTTACGCTCAGCAGCAACGTTCGTTTGTTTGTCTCAACAATCCCAGCTATTCTGCTCCTCTCTTCGCACCCTCTTCCTTGTCCTGTCCTGATCTTGCTGTTTCCTAGGACTTCTGTCTTTCAAGGAAGAAGTGGCGTGTGGTAGGGAAGTCGCCGGTAAAGCCTACGCGGTTCCCCCTCTGCTTTTGCTCCATCGCAATGAGATACCACAGGGAAACAGACACGCCACTTCCCAAATGACAATTTTGCAGATAAAAAGAGATCATCTAAAAATCTACAGCTTGCCTGATAACGGTTCCGTGACCACATGATAATAGATGGCAACTCTCTGCAGATTTCAGCATCTTGATCAAACTGTTTTGAAACTTCCCATAGGATGTTGTGTTTGTTTTATGAGATGTCTCTCTTGCCTAGGCAGTGAGCTCTGTGAGCACAGAATTTTTTTTTTAATTTTTATTTTATCTTGGATTATAGTTGCCCAGGTAACTCAGTGGTAAAGAATCTGCCTGCCAAGCAGGAGACGTGAGTTCCATCCCTGGGTCAGGAAGATGCCCTGGAGAAGGAAATGGCAACCCGCTCCAGTATTCTTACCTGGGAAATCCCATGGACAGAGGAGCCTGGTGGGCTACAGTCGATCGGGTAGCAAAGAGTCAGACATGGCTAAGTGAAAGGCACCCACGGTAAATGACGAACCCGAAGCCAGGAGTGCCTCGGAGCTCTGCCCTGTCTCGTCAGCAGCGGAAACAAGGCCTAAAGCTGCTCGTGGGCTCCTCGTCTGATATTCTCTCTGCTATTTCACATTGGCATCCAACCCTATATAGTAGCATATTTGCCTTTGGGATACTGCCCAAAGGGCCACATTTAGAAGCAGTGGAGGCCATGTGTTCTGAAATCTCAGGCTAATATGAACCACCCCTCCCAGGAAACTGAGTGTAAGGTTTGTGGGGATTATGCAAGCGCGTTTTCCTATAGGAGGGTCCATACCTTTAATCAGATTCTCTGTAAGGTCAGTGGCCAACCAGAAAGTTTGAGTCCTGCTCAGAGATTAGTTAAATACAAAAAGGGAGGCTAATTTAGAGCATTTTTGCAAGACAACATCATTTGGCATCAAATATCAATATGTTTGGGCTTCCCTGGTGGCTCAGACAGTAAGGGATCTGCCTGCAATACAGGAGACCCAGGTTCAGTCCCTGGGTGGGGAAGATATTCTGGAGAAGGGAATTGCTAGCCACTCCAGTGCTCTTGCCTGGAGAAGCCCAGGGACGGGAGCCTGGTGGGCTGCTGTCTATGGGGTCGCACAGAGTCGGACACGACTGAAGCGACTTAGCAGCAGCAGCAGCACTAATAAACACACACACAGCTTATGTTCCTGATGGTGCTGGTGGTTTAGTCGCTAAGTTGTGTCTAACTCTTGCGACCCCATGGACTGTAGCCCGCCAGGCACCTCTGTGCATGGGGTTCTCCAGGCAAGAATACTGGAGTGGCTTGCAATTTCCTTCTCCAGGGGAATCTTCCCAACCCAGGAATCGAACCCAGATCTCCTGCATTGCAGGCAGATTCTTTACCAGCTGAGCCATGAGGGAAACCCCTATGGGGAGCGTCCCCTGTGAGGGGAGCTATGAGGGGAGCCCCATGTTTCTGATGACAGCTTATCTTTTAATCTACAGATTCTGGGCACCTCCTAGGTCCCCACCATTCCAAGGGGCCAAGAAAGACCCTAGCGGTTTAGGAAGCTTCTAGACCAGGAGTTGGCTGACTCCTCCTGGAAAGGGCCAGGGGGTGCCTATCTCAGGCTCTGCATGCCAGGTGGTGTTGGAGCAGGTATTCAGGGTGCCCGCATAGCCTCAACACAGTGGCACACTCCAAGCCAACCAAACAGGGCCGTGCTCGGATGGCCAGCTGTTTTTGACAGCGGGCTGAGACGTGCCAACCCCTGGCCCCTTTATAGAGGCTTGTGAAGACAAACATTTACTTTCCTAGAGGCAGAGAGTGGTTTTCATGACTTTATAAATTCTTAATGTCTTTCTTTCAATAGAGAGGGAAAGTGCTCCACAAACCAAAAATAAAAAAAACAAATCTTCCTCATTGAATGTCAAAGTCTGGAGGGAAATCAGAATTTACTTGACCCATCACGTGGCAAGAGTGATAAAGAACCTGGCTGCTAGTGCAGGAGACACAGAGATGCGGGTTCGATCCCTGGGTGGGGAAGGTCCTCTGGAGAAGGAAATGCAGCCCACTCCAGCACTCTTGCCTGGAGAATCCCGCGGACAGAGGAGCCTGGCGGGCTGCAGTCCACGGAGTTGCAGAGTCGGACACAACTGAAGTGACTTCGCATGGACGCATCACTAACTCTGTCGATACAGAAAGCGAAGGCTCAGAGAAGCAAAGGGTTCGAAACAGTACACCTTATGCAAGGAGCCTACAGTTTTGAGTCCCTGTCTTTCGATTTTATTGTTGTCTAGTCACTAAGTCGCGTCTGGCTTTTTGCAGCCCCGTGGACTATAGCCCAGCAGGCGCCTCTGTTCATGAGACTCTCCAGGCAAGAATGCTGGAGTGGGTTGCCATTTCCTTCTCCAAGGAATCTTCCCAACCCAGGGATCAAACTCGCATCTCCTGCTTTGACAAGTGGATTCTCTACCACTGAGCCACCAGGGAAGCCCAGTCTTTTGATTATCAAGTGTCTACTGCAGAAAAGGCCAAGGGAATCAGGAAAGTGGTTGAGGTCAGGCCCAATATACAGGCTGTGAGTTGTCAATGCCTAAAACTTTCTAAACTTTGCTTTAGTTATCATTCATTTCAGCCTGATAGAAATCAGTAAATAATGGAAACCATTAGCATCGCTAATGTTTTGTGAAATACCCCCTGGGGACACCACAAGCGTTAGCAGAGCTCCAGATTTTTGTCTCCAAAGCAGAAGGGAAAATTAAAGGAGCCTGATTTCTTCCCTGGGAAAGGCGGCGTCTCTTAAAACCTTCAGCTGAACACCCTGAACTGAAAAGCCCAGTTTTGTGTGGTGCAGACATTGCTGCGACACCTCCCGCCTGGCGTCCCTCCTGGGTGAACGCCTGCCATTCTCTCCTGTCTCGCGGCTCCCGCACAGCTATGCCTGCTTTCACTTATGCCATTGGAGGACTGCTTGTGTGCCGTTAGGAACGAACCTCCCTGAGGGGCTTCCTTGGCATCCGGGGTCAAGACTTCATCTTCCAGCGCAGCCGGTGTGAGTGAGTTTGACCTGTGAACTGTGAGCTAGAATCCCACAGGCCTCACGAGCAGAAGACCAGACATGAAACAGGGGCAATACTGCCGCATGCTGACGTATGGCAAAACCAGAGCAGTATCGCAAAGCAAAATTAAAAAATAATAAAAAAATAAATAAAACGGTCCACATGGAAAACCTTTCTTAAAAAATGGATTTGTCAGAGATTAAAACAATGTACTAAGTGGAAGCAAAGTAGTTTCACCTCCTCCTATTATAGAAAAGGCATTAAAAAACAACTTTCTATCGTGTTCCTTTTACAGACATAATAAAAGGACAGAAAGCATGCGATAAAGCTGCTGAATTCTGTGTGGACCTTTATCATGCCGTTTACTTCCCGTGAAGAGCACCTGTGAGCTTTAGAGCTATCTCTCCTGGTAGATGGAGAATGAAGCTTCTTCTCACGCTGAGATGGTCCTACGCTTGCCCGGCCCGAGGACCGCTGGTCCCGCGAATGTCCTCATCGTGGCTTTCACTGTGCTGTTGGTGTTGTTTTGGGTCCTTAGTCCTTGTTTTCACATATCTGGCAACTCAGGCAGCAGACAGAAAAGCCAAAGAGGCCTAAAGGACAAGTGAAAAATTGTGCCCCACCCCCACCCATGTGAGCTCTCACGATTTCCTAATCTATGATTTACAATCTTTACAAAGACGGAAAAGGAAAAATTAAGTTTAAGCACTTTAAATTAATCTGTGCAGTTGGGATTGGGCTAATCTTTATATACAGGTAGCAACATCTTCTATATAAACAACGCTGCTAGTCTGCTATATATGTATATATAGCTATATATATATATATATAGATAGATAGATGGATGCAGCTGATCAACAATGTCGTGCGATGGTTTCAGGTGAACAGCGAAGGGACTCAGCCATACGTATACACGTGCCATCCTCCCCCAAACTCCCTTCCCATCCAGGCTGCCACGTGACATGAGCAGGGTCCCCTCGCTGTAGAGTAACCTACAATCCTTGCTGGTGATCCATTTTAAATACAGCACTGTGGGCATGTCCATCCCAAGCTCCCTAACTATCCCCTTCCCCCTGCAACCGTAAGGTTATTCTCTGTGCTTCTGTTTTGTGAATAAGTTCATTTTATTTCTTTTTCTATTCCGCATATGAGGGCTGCCATGTGACATTTCTCCTTCCCTGACTTACTTCACTCAGTAGGACGATCTCTGGCTCCATTCATGCTCCTGCAAATGGCACTTTTTATGTACGTTAGACCTCTTTAATCTATGCAGCTTGGACTGGACCCATCTTTTTTCAAATTTTTATATTAGTATAGCCGATCAACAATGTTGCATCAGTTTTAGGTGGACAGCAAAGGGACAAAAATTGATTTCAGTAGTGAGGGAACTCCTTCAGAAAAATCTGAGCAGATGCTGAAGTCACATATTGGAAAGAGAAACGTTAAGCCTAAGAAGCACCGAGTCTGCCAAGGTTTAAATAGCAACTGGTGCTTCCACAGCAACAATTTTCTTTGAGAAAATCTACCATATGTTTTGTGTGAAGTCCATCTGCAAATGTAGCACCCAGATGCGTACCCTGCCTCCCGGAAATGCTGCTCCCTGGCTGAATGTCGGCTGTGGCCTAGAGAATTGACAAAGGGGCACCATTCTCGCCTCTTTCTTGTCTCCTCCTTTCACTTTAAAAGCCATAGAAAGGTAGCTGTAGAAGTGGTAAGCTTCAAAGAGCGGGAAATAAGAAGCGCATTTCAAATCCCACTCCCCATCTCATAACCAACGTGTGCTTCTTTTACATAGAAACGACCATATTCTTTCTCCCCTTCGTATAACTTGATAGATCATTCCATTTCCATTCTTCTTCAAAACCATCTATTTTAGTGGTGGTATTGGTAAGCACTGGCATTTTATTTACCTTTGTGAAAATAAACCACATATGCATAAGGTTAGAAAATCAGGATATATAAGAGTTTGGGATGAAAATACGAATTTTCCCCGTGAAAGGCAGACGCTTTAACACTGTGATAAAGACTCTGCTCTCCCCAGTCAGCCTGTGCATGGTCAAGCACAAGCACATGTGTGCACAAGCACGTGTGTGCACAAAGGGAATCGAAAAATACATGCTGTTCTGTATAACCGGATCTTTATTGCTTAACATATTTAAGTAATAAACATGGAGACCTTTACAAATCGATCTGTCTCAACCCAGTAACAGCTGCAAACTGTTCCATTTTAAGGTCTGGGCATGCCTTCAGTGTCCCGTTGAAGATCGCTGGGTCCCTTTAGTTTCTTGCCGAATTCTGACGACACTGACAAGCTGAAAGCCAAGAAACCTCATACATGAAGGCCAGAGAATATGCATTAATTGCGTCCAAAACCTGTCACTGGAGATGTGATAAATGCAATCAAAGTGAAGTAATACTACTACATTCTTTTAAGCATGTTGGACCTTTGCTTAGTGTTTGGCTGAATTTCTCACTTTGCGTTATGTAGTTATTTTTAACGTAAGCATACAAATGCAGAACTTTCTGTCGACGGACTATAAATAAGGTTGTTTTCTGACCTTGCGTGTCAGTGACTTCTATCTTCACTCCTCAGGGAGAGTCATTTGCAGGAATGCAGGTCAAAGGCATCTATTAACTTCTGAAAAATTATTATTAATTTATGTGTTTAACAAGTGAACATATGCTCATACTTTGAGAGTCTCACCAATCTTTAAGATTTACAGCAACGTCGAGACCAGTGTTTTGTCGTAACTCTTCCCCTTCCCGAGCTCTGCTCTGAACTTGACACTTTCTGGCCTCCTGTGTGTCTCTGCTGTTGAATATTTCTTTCAACCAATAACACGGAGGGTGTTGGTTTTGGCTGACTTATAATGTTAGACAGTGCGTCCTGTATTTTCCAGTTTGAACGTGCGGGGCACCCACCCCTCCCCCACCCTCCAGCAATCACTGTTGTGGATTTAATTGACTCAGTATTTTGTGTTTCCTTATTGTGCCTGTTGGCATAGGGTTTGTGGGGAAGTCAAATGAGGGACTATAATCACTTTTACTTTATTGTCTAATTTCCTCTTGTATTTCCTGGAGTGAAACATGGTTTGAACCTTTTCGGTTGCTTAGGGCTTAGGGATTCTGCATCATTCCCCACACTTTTAGGAGCATGTGGCCCAGCCTGGCAGAGTCTCTGTCTGACCCCGGCTCCTCTCATCCCTCCTTCCTGACGCCCTCTGACTTCCCGCCTCAGTCTAGGACAGCA
Source organism: Neotragus moschatus (assembly GCA_006410615.1). Lineage (NCBI taxonomy): Eukaryota > Metazoa > Chordata > Mammalia > Artiodactyla > Bovidae > Neotragus > Neotragus moschatus. The sequence continues at coordinate 787,616 of SJYA01003031.1, read as the reverse complement.
GCCCTCGCCTCTTCTGCGTGGCTGTTTTCCCACGTTGGTCATCACCTTGGAAATTCCAGACTTCTAGCAGGTNGTGGTGGGGCGTCTTTCCGCTTCTCCTGAGAAGGAGCGTCCAGCGCCCCGCAGGGCAGGGGTGTGTGGGGTGACGGCCCGGCGACTGCACGCCGAGGACAAGCAGGGGCTTCGGGTGGAGGGCGCTGTCCCCTGGCTGCATCAGCACGTTTCTGTTTATTTTCTCTGTCTCTGTGCCTCACATCCCCACGTGGTCTTCGGCGTCTCCTTTCTTCTGCAAAAGTCGAGGATCGCCCGCTCCTCGTACTCACATCTCCCTTTCCCAGGTCTTTCAAAGAACCTGGCGGCCGGCGCACTAAGCTCTGCGCCGTGTCTCCATCTCCCGTGGACACTTGGCTTTGCTTCCGCTGCTTTGCTTGGTCACATACCTCCCTCCACTCCCTCTTCATCTCCCCAGACTGAGCTGACGTCATTTATGTATTACTGTCTCCTTTCATTTCTCTGCCTGTATGCGTTTATACTTTTCTTTTTTTTCTTGCTGTCATTTAAATGTGGTTTCAGGCAAGAATGAGGATAAACACATGTGTTCAATCCATTGTGTTTTATCATGAGGTTTAAATAAATATAAATTTTCTTTCTCCTTTATTTTGGTAGTGTAAGTCCTGAAATAACATAATGGGCTACTTCACATGGGGCTCAGGGAGATACATTTGGAGGTTTAGGTTTGAGAATTTGTTTCTGGTTTAAAAGATAAGGTTCATTTATAAAAATCCGTTCATTTCATTTATTAGCATATGTCTACAGACATTGCAAAGCTGAATGCTAAAAAAAAAAAGAAAAAGAGGCCTTCGATGGAACTCGGTTCCATCAAAACAGAAAAGTGTAAACGTCTTCTGTCGCCACTGAGGCTGTGCTGTTCCAGATCAGAGTTTTTGCAAAATGGGAGTCATTTGAGAGTTGTTTTTCCTCCCTGATGGCACAGCATAGATTGATTCAGAGATAATGTACAGGTTATGTGGTTTCAGGGCGCTGGGAATGCGAGAAAAATTTCTGATTAAAGCTTTTTGAATAATTCTTGCTGGAGGCGCTATATTCCATTTACTGTGAATTGTGTATATTTAACATCTGAAATATGCCAAAGCAAACACTGAAGATTAAAACTAAATAAATAAATAAGACGGCTTTCCCAGAGAAGTAGTGCATTTTCAAGCCCTGCTCGACTTTCTTGGAATGAGACTGTCAGAAGCATCTCTGATCAGGCCGTTAGCTGGTACACGGTGCCTGGGACGCGGTGGCCTGCTCTTTCCCGGACACCAGGATCTCACTTGGCATTCGAAGCAGCTTGTGGATTTCTGCCTGAGGAGCACTGGGAAAGGAGAGCCAGAAAGAGCTGAGCTTGAATCCCATCTGTGGCCGTGATGTTGAGAAGTTAGGAACCTGCGCGACCCTCTTCGAATAACAAAGGCACGGATGCTGTAGAAGGATTTCATAAAGGTGAGAAGAAGTTGTGTGTGTGTGTGCGTGTGTGTGTGTGTGCTAGAGGGAGAGCGAGACTATCTAAAGGGTTTCCCTGGCGGCCCAGTGGTTAAGATGCTGCACTTCCAATGCAGGGGCTGTGGGTTCGATTCCTGGTTGAGGAACTAAGATCCTTTGTGGCTCAGGGTATGGCAAAATAAAAAAGTTTAAAAAGGTAGACTATCTGTCGTTTCTTTATAGCATCCACTAATTTGAAATAGCCATCTTGAAGTCAGGTAGATAGAACAGACATGCCTCCCCCTTAGAAACTCCCAGGCAGACAGAATGGGGAGTGTGATTGTGTTGGTATTTGTGGAGTGTGAGGCCCAAAGATAGATCTCTAGGTAAGTAAGTGGCCCACACTGAGAGTCTGCTAGGAAGGGAGGTTTCCATTTTTAAGAATACCCATCCAAAGGCTGATTATAGTTTCCTTTTAAATATTTGGATTTTGAAGCCACAGGGACATTCTTCCTCTCTATAGGCTGATTCTGAAAGTTTTATTCTTGGCAGAATTCGCTCCCACTAGCCCAGTCCTAATACCCGTAGTGCACGAAACGACCGACTTCTTCCAGGAGACGGATAAGCCCGCGCCTGCGAGGCCTGGCTGCCCAGAATGAGTCTGGCAGTGCTGATAAGAGCGCTGCCGTCTCTGAGGTCTGATGGAAGAGGAGGGGAAAAAAGAAAAAGAAAAAACTCACGGCCACAACTTTCTTTCTGGAAGACTTGACTACATGCTGTATTTTTAGTTTTGTCAGAGGAAGTGGGTGTCGATCAAGATATTTTAGGAAAGGCTTAACTTTCCCCAGCTATATTGTGAGCTTTTGAATGTGCCCTGATTCACAGAAATATCCGCACATTGGTGAGGGAAAAGATCAGTGGGCTTTGTCCGGGGGCTGCTATTTTATTTCCTTATTTATTTTAGCAGAAAGCATCTTTCAGCTGGCGCCTGTGTGCAGAAACACAGGGAAAGGGCCCACACTGTGGGAACAAGGCTGGAGAAACCACGGGCTCCGATGAGTGCAGGGAGAGGCAGCCCTTCCCCAGCGAGGCACTTCCACATGTGCAGGAACCTGTGCTGTGTACGCTTTGTTAGACCCCTGTTCTAGACGGACTAAGTCTAAGTGCAATGAGGCCTCCCTGCAAATGCTTTTGCCAAATGGCCATGTGTGGTGACACTTCCCAGGTGGCTCTGAGGTAAAGAATCTGCCTGCAAGTGCAGGAGACGCGGGTCCGATCCCTGGGTTGGGAGGATCCCCTGGAGGAGGGTATGGTGACCCACTCCGGTATCTCTGCCTGGAGAATCCCATGGACAGAGGAGCCTGGAGGGCTGCAGTCCATGGGGTCACAAAGAGTCGGACACGGCTGAGCGACTGAACAACAAGTAACATCTAAAGTATCTTCCTAAGAGAAGTTGCTTTTCCTTCTATGGGGACAATTTTCAGACCCTTCTCTCTGCACTGTTATGATGGGATCCTTGAGAACCTCTGGGAAAGCTTAATTTGGAATATGATTTAATAAAGACCCTGATTGAACAAAACCCTTTACACATAGAACTTTGAGTCAGGGGCTCTTTTATCACCTCTTCAGCTCTTTCCTATGCCAGGTTATTTCCCACGTCCACCTATTTCCACGACCAGAAAATTGCAAGGCATAGGGGCTCCCAAATAAGATTTTTCAGTGGAATGTGGTATTCTCCTCCTAGGATGGTCTAGAGATATTGAGCTAAAGGTCAGGAGGATTAGTGGCCACTTACTCTGCAGGGAGACTGGGAGTGTGAGCGGCAGCACAGGGGAGGCGTCCGTGTTGTTGTGAGGTCTCGCTTTGCCCAGTCTGGATGCGCAGGTTTTCCAGCAGGTGGGCCCAAGTATCTAGGATGTGAAGGTAAACCCAGTCCCTGTCCACTTTCCCCCTTAACTGTGTGCAGCACACCTGAACTCTCATATCCATTACTTCAAGCCTTTTATCACCCTCCCTCACCCATAGAGCAATGGCAGGGGACTAACATTAATCAAATTCTCATTGTGTTAAATATAACACGTAGTAGACCATGTTTTGTAAAATGTGTTCTTTCATTGTCTCAACAACCCTAAAACTATTGATTTAGTTATATTAGTGTATGTTAGTCAGTTCAGTTCAGTTCAGTTCCTCAGTCGTGTCCGACTCCTTGCAACCCCATGAATCGCAGCACACCAGGCCTCCCTGTCCATCACCAACTCCTGGAGTTCACTTAGACTCATGTCCATCGAGTCAGTGATGCCATCCAGCCATCTCATCCTCAGTTGTCCCCTTCTCCTCCTGCCCCCAATCCCTCCCAGCATCAGAGTCTTTTCCAATGAGTCAACTATTCGCATGAGGTGGTCAAAGTACTAGAGTTTCAGCTTCAGCATCATTCCTTCCAAAGAAATCCAAGGGCCGATCTCCTAATTTAGAATGGACTGGTTGGATCTCCTTGCAGTCCAAGGGAC
>SJYA01003031.1:767697-781668 GCA_006410615.1 Neotragus moschatus | reverse complement strand
GAGCATTCTTTGGCATTGCCTTTCTTTGGGATTGGAATGAAAACTGACCTTTTCCAGTCCTGTGGCCACTGCTGAGTTTTCCAAATTTGCTTGCATATTGAGTGCAGCACTTTCACAGCATCATCTTTCAGGATCTGAAACAGCTCAGCTGAAATTCCCACCTCCACTAACTTTGTTTGTAGTGATGCTTTCTAAGGCCCACTTGACTTCACATTCCAGGATGTCTGGCTCTAGATGAGTGATCACACCATCATGATTGTCTGGGTCAGGTGTCTTGTAATTCATGTTTTATTTGTAAGGAAATAGCTTCAGAGGTGACGTGACCTGCTCAAAGTCACACAGCAAATCTTTAGAGGCTGAAAGGTAACGACAGGTTGAAACAAAGATACAAATTAATTTGTTCATCTACCCATAGTGTGAAAATTAGAATGACCAAAGTCTAGATAAACAGGTCCTGAATTAGAAACTCATTTGACCTGAGTGAGCTGATGACCTTGACAAAACCGCTCCGTCTCTCCCAGCCTCGGTTCCCTCATTTTAAAATGATATATTTACTCTGGTCCCTAAATCCCCTCCAGGTGACATATAAGTTCTCTCAGTTCCACGATGCTCTCCAGCTGGCAGGGACCACTGANGCTGATGACCTTGACAAAACCGCTCCGTCTCTCCCAGCCTCGGTTCCCTCATTTTAAAATGATATATTTACTCTGGTCCCTAAATCCCCTCCAGGTGACATATAAGTTCTCTCAGTTCCACGATGCTCTCCAGCTGGCAGGGACCACTGACTGTTGCCCAGATACAAACTCAGACAAGCGTGCGCATGCAGTCACACACACACACACACACACACACACACGCTCTTGCAGGAGGCGCTGTGGATCTCGTGAAAGCAGAGCACTGTCTTCGCAGAAAGAATGAGGCTAGTGCTGCATTAGAGGAGGTGCTGAGAGGGCTTCAGTCTTTGCTTCGAGTCCTGAAATGAGCTGCTTTCCATTAAAGAGAAGCCTCGGAGAGTGTGGGGTAAACCGTGCACGTGAGTCTTCCCTCTGGTGGAGAAGAGAACGAGCCGAGGACGTGAGGAGCCCGTTTCACGGACAGAGGCATTTTCATCAGTTTGCGCAGCGGTGGAAGTTGCTGGTCATCCCATCCCCGTTTAGCCCTTTCAGCTCTCACTAAAGGTGGTGGTGCTGTTGTTGTTGTTTTTCTGGGTCAGATGCCATTTCTGGGATGTCAATTACTTGATTCATTTTGACCTGTGGGCTGGAGGTCTACTTGTAAGAAATTCCTGAATAAACAAGATCCTATTGTAGGGCACAGAGAAGTATATTAAGTATCTTATGATAAACCCTAATGGAAAAGAATATTTAAAAAGAATATATATAAAAAAGGATGTGTGTGTGTGCGTGTGTGCGTGGATGCTGTATATGCTTCTCAGGTGGCGCTAGTGGGAAAGGACCCACCTGCCAATGCAGGAGACTTGAGAGACACGGGTTCGATCCCTGGGTTGGGAAGATCCCAGAGGAGGGCATGGCAACCCACTCCAGTGTTCTTGCCTGGAGAATCCTGTGGACAGAGGAGTCTTGCAGGCTACAGTCCATGGGGTTGCAAGAGTCAGACATGACCGAGTGACTAAGCACACACACACAGATATACGTGTAAGTGTGTGTGTGTGTGTGTGTGTGTGTGTGTGTAACAGTCACATTGAACAGCGGAAATGAAAACAACATTGAGAATCAACTATACTTAAATTTTTTTTAAAAAATCAGGAAAAAAGATTTTGTCTGCCAGTTTGGTAAAAGAGGGAGTCTTAAAAGCCAATGTTGCCTCAAGTCTGTAACCTTCACTTGGAGCTTAGGAGTCATAATAATAACAAGGCTGCAGTGTTTGTTCAAGGTGTTTGGCTTATGTTGTCAAGAACAGCAAGGAAGCCTTGGTCATTCTCTGGCCTGAATTTAGACGAAGGATTATTAGAGCTATGGTTCATGAAACACTTGCCCCAAATCACTTGTAAAGGAATCATTACTCAAAAAGATCTCTATAAAGAATTCCTAATTTTCTCGAAATATCTTACATCTCACGGACACTCAAGACCTTGACAGTCCTTGGCATAGCCTTTGAGACATTGAATATTTGCTCTTCATGGTTTGTTTCCAGATGAAGTCTACAGGGAGTTGAAATAAATTAGGAATTTGTGGTGTATTTTAGGCACTGTATCTATTTTAGTTGTAGAGAGGCCGATCACCTATTAAGGTAAGAGAGAATTCAGTTTCTACCTCCCATTCCATCGAACATTTTCTTTGAAAATGCAATTATTTTTTCTCTTGCTGAAGTCAATTTTCCCATCTTTATCTTTCAAAGAAAGAATAATTATCTTATTTCTAGACTTCGTATTTATCTTGTACCCTTTCCTTCCACTTTCTGAAAGATCAGTATAGCTGACCTTACCCTCTCTGTTATAATCTCTCCACTGCTCCATCCAAGTTGAGGAAACTCACTAAAAGCATTACCTCAAGATTTCTCAAAAGGAGCACACCTAAAGCTGATTGTTTCAAATGTTCACGTGTTATGTAACTGCTGTGACCACTTCAGAAATACCCAACCAGCAGTCATGCTGAATGGATCTCCCCAAAAGTCCTTGGTTCTGTGGTTGTTGTTATTATGTGAATGTTTTTATTAGTCACCTGATGGAGAAGGTCCTAGAAAAAGATTCATCGGGGGTAAGTTGGAGAAAAACGGTTTGGGGACAAGGCAGTAGGTCCCAGGAGGTCCTGTGAGTCACTCTGCCAAAATGTGAGGGCCACCCCTGCTGCACCTGTGGACACTCACACCTCTGTGCGTCCCCGTGTCAACTGCCGTCTGTCCCTCACATATGACATCTTAAGTATTCAAAGAGAAAGGAAAAGTAAGCAGTGGGCCAGTTCACTCTTAAGGCTTAAACAGAGCACATATTCATGTTTCCCATAAATAATGCCAATAAATAGTGTAAATGCATCTTTTATCCATGCGTGCAAAGAGAAGAGTCCACAGGCTGAGCCACAGAGGCGAAGCAGGAGTGGAAGAGTGAGGAGGGAGGGGACCCAGGGCACGCGGCGCCCCTGGGAGATGTGGCGATGCCGGCGGCTCAGCTTCTTTACACACCGATGCGGCAAATCTCAGAGACAGGGCCTTCGGTGAGGTCGAGAAGGGGAGCGTTATTACTCTGCCGGGAAAGGGCGACACGGTGGCCTCCAGCCTCAAAACACTGTGTGTCCCCGCTCGGAGAGGATAGTACAGGGAGAAAGTTTACAGTCAAGGTTCAGAGAGGCCGTGATCGGCTCATGCGCGTTCTTCTGATGGGCCGGGGGCGAGGTGGGGGGGGCAGCATCGCAACCTGCAGGTCCCGCTGGGCTGCGCCCTGCAAGCGGATGGGCTGCACGCCACTGGTTACCCGGGAACTCCGCCCACCTAGAAGGGGTTTCAGTGCCTGCAAAACGGCCCGGAGGCACTCCTGTGTGTCCCCTGACGCGGAATCTGGGCCCCGCCCCGAGGCGGCACTGTGCTTTCTCTTGGCCGTTTCTCTCTGGACTTGGGTCCCTTCTCCCTTGAATCTGCCCACTGGAGCTCTGGGGAGGTCATGGAGGCTGACTGAGACCATTTCCTATAATCAGAGGACTAGAGCACACGGCAGGAGAAGGCAATGGCCCCCACTCCAGTACTCTTGGACGGAGGAGACCGGTGGGCTGAAGCCCATGGGGTCGCTAGGAGTCGGACACGACTGAGCAACTTAGGAACAGCAGCAGCAGGGCACACGGCAAGGCGTGGCGCCCAGGCCCCCACCGCGCCCTGCTTGGTATAAGTAATGGGCCCTGTGTCTAGAAGCCTCTGGACACAAACACTCTGCCAAGCTGCTATCGTGCTTTGAAATGCGTGAAATTCGTCTCATAGGATTTTTAGGACGATTAAAATAGTTAATAGAAGTGACGTACTCAGAATAGCGCCTGGCACATGGTGTGCGCTGCGTGGTTTTGTTATTAGTGGTGGTGTCGGTGCCCCAGAAGGATTTGTCTCCTGTCCAGACGGTTGTGTACGTGTATGAGCATACTCAATATTGCAAGCCACTTTCACATAAAATAAGTAAGGTCACTCTTTATTCTTCTCAGTTACCAGGTCAGCCTTGTAAGACAAGGCGTGGAGGTGACATGCAGAAGGGTGGTTTCTTCTGAGTCTTTTTTTTATGTACATTTAATTTTCAGGCTAACTGTAAGGAAATATTTAGTGAGGACAAAAAGGAGAACAAAACGTTATTTTGAGTAATTGAGTTAGAAACTTATACTTCTCAACAGAAGTAGAGTTAGTAAATGTGTCTGCCAACTCAGCAGAATACAGAATCTGCTCACCCAAGGCCATGCTTAAGAGCAACATAAACGTATCCAGACATGCGAGGCCTTGTGGTTCTGAACAGGTCTGCATTTCATCTTCCCCTTGCTCTTTTGTCATCGACGTCTTGACCACGCTAAATGAACTCACATGTCACCTGGGTGTGACTCAGAAGGTACACAGTCGGTGTGAATTCCTGCCCGTTTCTTTTTCTCCAAGGTAGAAATTAAAGTCAGGAAAATCTTTCTTTTTTTTTTAACTGTTCAGAAAGAGCTGTTGTATAAGTTCAGCACGGTAAGTTCACTCATTGTGGCCAATGTTTAATTGCCTCTATCGTATTCACAACATAATTAAATATTATGCTTCAGGCTATGCAATTTACAGAAAGGCAATAGTCACCCATTTTAAAATTTTTCCTCACATTTTTGAAACGCTTTTAGAAATATAAATCTATTTCTCCATATGGGGTGTAGATGCGTTTCTGAATACGAACCTTTAAACCATTTGGAGCTTATGATCATGGAGACGGAACTAAATTTGATATGCATAACGTCCTTTTTCTAATGGAAGTACAGTTTATATTCAATGTTAGTTTCGGGTGTATAGGAAAGTGATTCAAATGTACACATATGTGTATAATTTTTCAGATTCTTTTCTCTCATGAGCTTCCCTGGTGTCTCAGAGGGTAAAAAAATCTGCCTATGATGAAGGAGACCCGGGTTTGACCCCTGGGTCGGGAAGTTCCTCTTATAGGTTATTACAGAATCTTGAGTCGAGTTCCCTGTGCTGTGCAGCAGGACTTTGTTGACTATTTTGTATCAATATATAGTAGCAGGTTTATGTTAATCCCAAACTCCTCACTAACCCCTGTCTCCCCTTCCCCTTCGGTGACTGTGACTTTGTTCTCTGTGTCTGTGGGTAGGTTTCTGTTTTTAAATAAGTTCATTCGTATCATACCTTTTAGATTCCACATATAAGCTGTAGCCCGTGATATCTGTTTTTGTCTGGCTTGCTGCACTTCGTATGATCATCTCTAGGTTTATCCGTGTTGCCGCAAAAGGTGTCATTTCATCGTCTTTCACAGCCAAGTAGTAGTCCGTGTGCCTTCTTTATCCATTTATCTGTCGATGGACATTTACGCTGCTTCCGTGTCTTGGCTATTGTGAATAGTGCTGTTACGAACATTGGTGTGCATGTGTCCTTTCAAATTACGGTTTTCTCTGGATGTTTGTCTAGGACTGGGATTGCAGGACCATATGGTAGCTCTTAGTCTTATAGAAAATCAAGTGTTTTGAAAGTTTCTCTCCTAAAACACACTGCTGCTGCTAAGTCACTTCAGTCGTGTCTGACTCTGTGTGACCCCATAGACGGCAGCCCACCAGGCTCTGCCGTCCCTGGGATTCTCCAGGCAAGAACACTGGAGTGGGTTGCCACTGCCTTCTCCAGTGCATGAAAGTGAAAAGTGAAAGTGAAGTCACTGAGTCGTGTCCAACTCTCAGCGACCCCGTGGACTGCAGCCCACCAGGCTCCTCCGCCCATGGGATTCTCCAGGCAAGAGCACTGGCGTGGGGTGCCACTGCCTTCTCCACGCAGTGGTCCTTAATGACACCGATGCTGGTGGCTTTGCCACTGGTGCTGAGAAAGGCGTGTGTGTGGGTGTTTAATCCCCAGGCATCTGTCCGTCTCCCAGTCATAGCTGTGGCTGATCTTTCTCAGCTCCAGGCAACATGGTATATGCCTCTGCCATGTCTGCTGTCAGAGCCCCGCTTCCTGAGTCCTGCTGAAAGAATCTTCTCCTGCAACCTGGCTCTGCCTGGGGAAGATTGAGTTCTGCCTGAGGAAATAAGCTAGGTTTGTTGTCCTTAGAAAAGCAGGGATATTAACAGGATCTTGTCCACATATAGTAATGTTCCAGACCATGTACCAGACAGTCATTTTGTTTTGTTAAAATAGTCTTTTCATCACAGTACTTTTCCTTGAGTTTGCTGACTCTTTATAAAACGTTTAGCCACAAGTGGCTTATTGATTCTGGTAAAAATTGATTCATACCATAGACAAAAGAGGGTTTGAACTTGATTTTTTAACTTTTATTTTGAATTAAATCATAAAAGTGTTCCTCTTTCTATTGCGAGACGTCATTAATGAAGACAAGGGAAGTGATTTTTCTGCCTCATTTGAGACATGTGTACATATATTTTTTTCATGATTGTGGACTTGCTTGTCATGAGCCCTGCCCTGAATCACAACTGTTTCTCTGCGTCTTTCAAGAGCTCGCACTGAGAGCCTGCCTGATTGACTATGCAGAGCTTCAGTGTTTGGATTAGTCTGCAAGATGAAAAGGAAGTGGAAAGGCTGGCTTGATTTCTGAACTCAACCACCACCGCCCCTAGCTCGGATTCCCTGCACCTCTGTGGGTAGGGAAAGAGAGAAATAGTTGGGAGATTTGAAGAGCAGTGACTAGGTGTGTTGAGGGGAAAAAGTTTGTAGTGAGAAACGCTTCTTATTAATAAGCCAATAAATAGAAGTGCTTCCAGCAGATATGACTCAGGCGTCAGAACGAGTGACGTGACGGCCTTCGCAGCAACATGAATGAGCCTGCAGATTGTCATGCTTAGTGAAATAAGCCGGGAAGAGAAAGGCAGACTCTGTACGGTCTCACTTACATGTGGGTCTAACATACGCTGTAGGTAAACGCATCTGTGAAACCAAAACAGGCTCACTGGCACAGGGAACAGGCCCGTGGCTTCCAGAGGCGGGCGGAGGCGAGGTGGGGGGGCGGTCTGGGTATCGGAAGATGCAAGCAGCGACGGCACAGAGAACAGGTGAGCAGCAGGGTCCTGGTGTGCAGTGTAGGGAACCGCATTCAGCGGCCTGTGGTGAACCACAATATGAAAAAGGCTGCTGTATGTGTGTAACTGGGTCACTTTGCTGTGCAGCAGAAATCAGTGCAACACTGTGAATCAACTACACGTCAATGAAGTTTTTAAGAAAGAAGTGCTTCCGTTGAGAGGTGTGTCTCAGCCGCCACAAGCCAGAACCTGAGAAAAGGGAGCAGCACCGCTCCGACATGAGGGTCACTGATGGGCTTTCTGCCTAACTGAGGGCCTTTTAATTTCTAAGTGTCGCATGGCGTGTGTGAGTGGCACTTTCTAAAGCTTCTAAAGGTATTTTGAAAGTGAAAGTCACTCAGTCGTGTCCGACTGTTTGCAGCCCCATGGGCCGTGCCTGCCAGGCTCTGTCCATGGGATACTCTAAGCAAGAACACTGGAGTGGGTTTCCACTTCCTCCTCCGGGGAACTTGCCCAATGCAGGGATCGAACCTGCGGCTCACGTCTCCTACACTGGCAGGTGGGTTCTACCACTAGCATCACCTGGGAAGTCCAAAGATATTTTATCACTTTATACTTTTTAAATTTCTCAAATTGAAAGAGAATTGCTTCACGATACCGTGCTGGCTGCTGCCATATATAACGGGAATCAGCCATAGGTTCACACACGCCGCCTCCCCCTAGAGCGCTCCTCCGTCTCCCGCCCCACCTCTGTTCCACATGCCTCGCGTTCTCCTTGGACCAGCAGGCTCGCCACCGGGGGTTTTCCTCTTAGTGATTCCAGAAGTCCAAGAGAGCTAGGCTCACATACGCCACACTTCATCCTGTGAGTTGAAACTGATCTTGCAACCAAGCCCAGTAGAAGGCGGGGGCTGTAATCTATTATATCCATTAGAGGGAGGGACCACATAGTCACATGGCAAAGGGCGTGCATATGGGGAGGAGCGAAAACGGGGCCAGCGATTGATGTAGGGGATTCGCTCGGGCACCTTCCAGACGTCGTGACGAACCTAAGCCAGGAGTCTGCGAAATGTCTCAAATGACTCTTCTTTCCTCGTTTGATTGTTTTGAAAGCCTTTCTTTCCTGTAGTCAGAATACTGTATTGAGAAGTCAGCTGATACATGTCCACTTTCATAGTGCTGGGATGGAGAAGGCAATGGCACCCCACTCCAGTCCTCTTGCCTGGAGAATCCCAGGGACCGGGGAGCCTGGTGGGCTGCTGTCTATGGGGTCGCACAGAGTTGGACACAACTGAAGCGACTTAACAGCAGTAGCAGGATAGTGCTGGGATACGTACGTGTATGTGTGTGTGAGCCGCTCACTCATGTCCAATTCTTTGTGACCCCATGCACTGGAGCCCACTAGGCTCCTCTGTCCATGGGATTCTCCAGGCAAGAACACTGGAGTGGGTCACCATTCCTGTTCCAATAACCCGCAAAAAAGACACTTTGCCCATCTCCTCTCACCATCCTGCTCCAACTTGGGTAAAGGGAGAGGTGTTTGGGGAGGAGGTGGACTAGAAGAAAGGAACTTATGCAAATTTTGCAAATAATTATTAAAGGAAGAAAGTAAATTCAGATTGTTGGGGTGAAAATGAGTTCCTGACAAAGATCAAAACCTGGTTTGGAGTCAGAGTGGATTTATCAAAATGCAAATATTTCAAACAAACCAGGATGTTGCCAGTGCATCTGGGAGCTCTTCCCTCAGAGCCTACTGGGGACATTTTCTAGTTTACATAATGTGATTAAAGTCAAGCCTGATGAATTCAGATTTATCCCAAAGATGTTATTGGCAACATGATTCCTCGTGGTGAAAAGACTGAGGAAATAGCAGGTTTGAGGGCCAAGGGAGAGTTAGAGAGTTGTGTCTGAAGCTCACAGTGATTGTTCGCAAGGACTCCTCTGCAGCTCCACTCAGCAATGATGGGGAGGTAACTGGAGAGCCTTCGGAACCTCATCTTTACTCTAGAATCCACACGCACGCATTGACGGAGGGTAAAACCTTCCGTCTCTGCCCAGAAGTGTGCAAATGAGCTTCTCTCAGAGAGCTCTCGTAGCTGTGAGTGTGCAAATGAGCTTCCCTCTGAGAGCTCTCGTAGCTGTGAGTGTGCAAATGAGCTTCTCTCAGAGAGCTCTCGTAGCTGTGAGTGTGCAAATGAGCTTCTCTCAGAGAGTTCCCGTAGCTGTAAGGGACAACGTGTCTTTTAGCTTTCTTTAATTATGATTTGTAATAATCATTTTCACAATTTAGCTTCATTTTTCCCTTTTATGGTAATTTCTGACGCTCCATTTAGAAATTACATTTCCAAAAGTTCAAATAAAGCTTGTTCTTTCAGTTACCTGTAAATTACATCAAATTCCTTAGGAAAGGTAAAATGCTAAACGCCAATTAAAAGATGGGCAAAGGATGAGAAGAGAAATCCACACACACATTTTTCCATAAAAACATGAACTTACTTTATTAAAAAAAAATACAAGAAACAATCATCGATGTTCATTTGATGGGACACACACACACACACACACACACACACACACACACACACAGAGCTGCCTGTGGCCCCATGGACCGCACCCCGCCAGGCTCCTCTGTCGTGGGATTCTCCAGGCAAGAAGACTAGAGTGGGGTGCCATGCCCTTCTCTAAGGCTCTTCCCAGCCCAGGGACCAAGCCTGTGCCTCTCACACCTTCTGCACTGGCAGACAGTTCTTTACCGCTAGTGAAGAAAAAAGACAAGTAAGTAACAATAATCGATGTTTATGTATTTGATGGGATACACACGTACACACAGGCAGATACACATCCACGTACACTCCCTTTCTTAACAGCAATAAATAACCAGTGCTGGTTATGGTGCAGTGAAAACAGACGCACACAATGCTGACTATAAGCCAGGACAGGCATACACTGCAGGTCAGCACAAACCTTTCATGAGCACAATTGGACACTGTGTGCCAAAGCTCTGTTCAGAGATGTTGCCTTTCAACCTAATAGTTACATTTATAGGACTTTATTAAGGAAATAAAGAGTAATAAGTACAAAAACTAATGGAAGGGGAGGTCCATTGCCATACAGTTTACAATAATGAAAACTTGGAAACCATTTAACTGTCCAAAAATAGAATGTTTAAGTACATATGCACACGCATGACAGAAGATATTGTTCAGCAACTAAGATTATATTTTGCAGAATGTAGTGACATGGGGAAGATGTTGATTAGTATAATATTAAACACAATTTTAGAATACAAAGAAATACTATAATGAATATTTAATNTGGAAACCATTTAACTGTCCAAAAATAGAATGTTTAAGTACATATGCACACGCATGACAGAAGATATTGTTCAGCAACTAAGATTATATTTTGCAGAATGTAGTGACATGGGGAAGATGTTGATTAGTATAATATTAAACACAATTTTAGAATACAAAGAAATACTATAATGAATATTTAATGTATATATGGTACATGCTATTGTGAGTATAAGTTATACAGTTGACTATCTGATGGGAAATAGTACTATTAATAATGTTTGTGTAAAGGAGTATGAATATTTGTTTTCTTCTTTAATTTTTTTTTCTGAATTTTGCAAATTCTTCAACAGGAGCATGTCAAAATTGCATAATTAGTGAAAAAACATCACTTTTGAAAAAATGAGCTGTATTAAGAAAGGTAAACTATTTTTAGCTTAGACAATCCAAAAATATTCTCTGGAGTCACATTTTTGTATCAATCAGAAAAGGATTCATTAATCTCTCCTCATTAAGAGCCTCCTATAGTATTTCAACATAAACATTTAATTTCTGGAGATACCGAAAGGGCAAACATGTAGAGAGGAAGAAAAGGTGCCCATATAACTGAAACAGTCATGACAAAATTGTAGAAGATTAAAACTTGGGGATCAAGAGAACATGCAAGGCCCCATGTGTGGAAGGCNGGGGGGGTAGGGGGTGTGTACACACTGTCTAGTTGATATGCATGCATTCATACATATATGTGTGTGTGTGTGTGTGTGTGTGTGTGTGTGTGTGTGTGTGTGTAGCTGGCTCACATACATAACATTTAGGAAGTGGCTGCTTTTATTTTTCAGAAATAAATGCAATAACCAGCTTACCTTTTGAAAATACTACTGTCATTAGAAAGACACTCATTTTTGAAACTTTATAGGAGAAACAACACTTTCCCGGGCACTGCAAATATGTACGACCTCATTTCCTTGAGGCCACTGTAGGCAGGACAGTCTCCCAGGACTCCTCAGGGCGTGAGCATCTTTAGAAACAAGGTCGCCCATAACGTGCGAGATGCTATTTATGAAATTTGCAGGCAGAAGAGAAGTAAACAATTTAAAAACTTGGGCTTGTGAGCCAGAAATGTGGAATCACACTAAAGCTGGCACATGAACATAAACACTCGCCACACTCGAAGCGCCACTTCTCCCATTCTTCCTGTGAATGGTATATGCGCTATACATAACGTGTATGTAATGTATACATGTATATATCGGGGCTTCCCTGGGGGCTCAGACGGTAAAGTGTCCGCCTGCAATCTGGGAGACCCAGGTTCGATTCCTGGGTCGGGACGGTCCCCTGGAGAAGGAAATGGCAATCCATTCCAGCACTCTTGCCTGGAAAATCCCATGGACGGAGGAGCCTGATAGGCTACAGTCCTTGGGGTCACAGAGTCATAATCACACGCATATAATCTGTACATGTGTAATACGACAGACTCCCATCTAGCCAACACACTGGCTCCATCATATGAAGGCTGATCTGGGTCAACTGTCAACAGTCAGCGCCTCACTTTTCATTCTTCTGCTCAATGCTCAGCTCCCACGACAGCTGAGAAAGCTGTCTAACCCCGAGACTGGTTGAATTAGTGATTCCAGACTAGACAAGGCCAGCCGTGCGAAACACCCCTTTTTTACTTTGTCCTGTCTGCTGGGTATCACTGGGTGACACACAGACGGGAAACCTGAACAAGGAGAAGCGGGCGCGTGTCGGAGATTCGGGGCCTTTCTGCGTGTGCTTCTCTGGAACCCGCTGGCTGCGTGAGCGCCTGGTTCCCACAGAACGCTCGGTGGGCAGCTGTTGCGGCGCTGTGGAGTCAGCAGCCACAGGGCGCTCGCTTTCCTGATGAGCCCTCCGCGGGCTTCTGCATCCTGCCTGCAGGTTCCTGCCGGCCCCCACGCCCCTGACTCACTCACTCTGGACCACTTTCCGCCTCTCCCAGCCCCTGGCCTCATGCCGCCTTTTTTTTTTTTTTTTTTTTCCGGCCTTTTCCTATGCTGTTAACTATGCCTAGGACACTTGCTCCCTGCTTTTATTGAATTTGAAATTATCCACACTCTTCAACTTAGACGCCATATGCTCACGAGTCTTCTCTGGCTTCCCTGACTGCCCACTTCCCCTCCCTTTCTGCTCATCAGAGCTTCAGAGGGTATGATTGCTGACAGTTTCTTTAGACTCTCTGCATATATTTATGCCTCACATTTTTTTAAGATAAAATGTTTTCATTGTTGTTCTTTACCTCCAGAAAGAGCGATCTGATTATTTAACTGATGCAGTGTTATTTTCAAAGATATGTGATGTGCATTTCAGCTACTAAAGGACATGATAAATTACTCAGTTTAAAAGGATTCCCCCTCAAACTTTTATACTTCAAAATGATGCAAGTTCCTTAAAGCTATTTCTTCATGCTCCAATGAGTTAGGCTCTGTCCTCTAGATATTTTTTTTAATTGAAGGTGAAGAGACAGCCTGCCACTATGTAGACTTTCAGTATCTTTTCAAAGTAATGGCACCTTCTAGAAAAGATAAAATGATGAGTGACTACCTTTGTTGAAAAGAAGGAAGAGGGCTTTGTGACTGGGCATCTCTTGGCGGGCCTGACAGCTCTGGGCCATCACTGTTACTCAGAGCTCGCGGACCAGGGCATTCATTTAAATTCTGGGCTTTCCTTTCTTCACACTGATTCCTAAATCAACAAGTCTCTGGAGAAAAGGTGTGTCTTCTTTCTCAATTATCCGGCAATTTCAAGGACTTCTTNTGACTGGGCATCTCTTGGCGGGCCTGACAGCTCTGGGCCATCACTGTTACTCAGAGCTCGCGGACCAGGGCATTCATTTAAATTCTGGGCTTTCCTTTCTTCACACTGATTCCTAAATCAACAAGTCTCTGGAGAAAAGGTGTGTCTTCTTTCTCAATTATCCGGCAATTTCAAGGACTTCTTGGGGGGTCAGCCTGCTTTCTTCTTTGTGAAATTAATCTTGTTTGACTTTAGCTACTTGGACTTAGTTAAACCACCATGTATGTACTGCGTGCCTCCTCATCGACAGCGTCACGTGATGGGTTGTCCAGGAAGCAGAGATGATGGTCCGCAGGCAGGACATTTCTTCGGGAGCTCTCTGTCCACACGGTGCAAGGGAGAACAGGAAAGGGCCTGGGGAGAACAGGAAGTTGAGCTGGGATGCAAGTCCAAAGGCAGCTTCCGACCCTCTGATGCTGAAACGGCCCAACCTGACCAGGTTGTTCCAAACTGGCCTGAGGTGGCCAGACCTTTCATTTCCGCTTTGGTCACTGATGTGGTCCACCACACGGGGCAGAAAAACCTTAGCGATGCAGGTCCTAGCAGCTGAGACAATCAATATCTGAAAAGCCTTCGTCTGAAGCGCTCCCAGCAGCTAAGAACTCATCACAGGGAGATCTATGAGGTGTGTTCATGGGCAAGCATTGCAAAAACACCCAGTGACAATGAAATGAATGAGACGTGCTGACCCTTCCAAACAA
>SJYA01003031.1:729950-758560 GCA_006410615.1 Neotragus moschatus | reverse complement strand
TTTTTTTTTTGTATAAAATCGTCATCTTCTTAAATAAGACACCAAATGCTTGGAGGAGCAGGGCGGTAGCTTAAGTATTTCAGTTCAGTGTCCTGTTAGGTAGACTCTTCGCTTATATTTTTTATCAATGATGATAGTGGTTATAATAATTTAACCTACTATGAGTAAGGCACCAAACTAGGGGGCGTTCACTGATTTTTGAAGAAAATATTTGGCTAAATATAAATACATAGAGATGAACCTTATAGAAAACTAGATAAAAGTATGAACGCGTTAGAGGTGGGAAAAGGGGAAATGCAAAGAAAGAGGGGCGTGGCGGGGAGCTAACCTGGGCACCTTCGGAGCGGGAGCCCGTGCTGCACCTGTTGCGGCGGTCAGGCTCTCAGCCCGTCAGGGAGAACGCCTGAGAAATGCCTCCTGGAAGAGCAGCTGGTCTCGACCCGCTTTCCCCGAGTGCCTCTCTGCCTCTACTCTCTGCTTGGCTCCAGGAAGCCTGGGCTCCCCACTGGGCTCCTGAGCTGCTCCCCACACCTCTGGTCTGCCTCTCGCCCCCCACACCTCTGGCCAGTTCTTTGCCTCCTGGCTTACGAGTCTCTGGGCGCCGGCTTGCCTTTCCTCCACTTCAGGGGTTCTCTCTCCCCTCTGAGGGGGCTCGCAGTGTCTCCTCCTTGTCTGTGTAGTTCTGATCCTCAGCTCCAGCCTCAGCAAAGGCTGCAGCTTCCTAAGGCACGGGTGCTGATGGTATGTATGCTCCAGTCACTCACCCGAACTGCCAAACCCTTGGCATGCATTTCTGCTATATTCTGAGATACGTTAAAATGCTAAAGGAATGAATACTTATCAATTTTCCCATGACTGCAAAATACCTCCATTCTACTTTAGGAATACTGATAACTGGACCAGTTATTGAAATGCGCTGGTGCCACGTGCTTAGTCGTTCAGTTGTGTCCGACTCTGTGTGACCCCATGGGTGTAGCCCGCCAGGCTCCTCTGTCCACAGGATTCTCCAGGCAAGAATCCTGGAGTGGGCTGCCATGCCCTCCTCCAGGGGGTCTTCCCGACCCAGGGATCGAGCCCGCATCTCCTGCATTGCCAGTGGGCTCTTTACCTGTCGAGCATTAATGCCCTGTAAAAACGTTACAGAATGTTTGGAAATGTCTTCGGGACACGTGAGTCGGAAATAAGCCCAGGGAAGACTCCTTAGAAAACAAAGTATCTTAGCTGCTTTGAGCGATGAACTATCTTGACACTTAAAGGGGAAGGAAAGGACATTCCTGGTAGAAAACAACCATAGACTCAGCTTCGCAGGTGGCGCCAGTGGTAGAGAACCTGCCTGCCGAGGCAGGAGACCTCAGAGCTACAGGTTCAGTCCCTGGGCCGGAAAGATCCCCTGGAGGCGGAGATCTAGTATTCTCGCCTGGAGAATCCCNTTCATTCTTTCTGGAGTTATTTCTCCACTGATCTCCAGTAGCATATTGGGCACCTACTGACCTGGGGAGTTCGTCTTTCACTGTCCTATCATTTTGCCTGTTCATACTGTTCATGGGGTTCTCAAGGCAAGAATACTGAAGTGATATTTGTAAGATTATGACTTTTGAATTGGAAAATACAACTTTATTTCTTTTTTAATATAAATCTATTGCATTTTTCTCCTCTCTTTTTAAAAATTGAAGTATAGTTGATTTACAATGTGTTAGTTTCAGGTACACAGAAAAAATGATTTTCCAAGCAATAGTACTGGAGTGGATTGCCATTTCCTTCTCCAGTGGATCTTCCCGGCCCAGGGATCGAACCCAGGTCTCCTGCATTGTAGACAGACACTTTACCGTCTAAGCCACCAGGGAAGTCCCTCAGTTATATATACATATATACAAAACTGAATCATGTAGGCATAATTATATATATATATTCATTTTAAGATTCTTTCTTGTTACAAGTTATCGCAAAATATTGATTATAATTCCGTGTTCTGTACAGTAGAGCTTAGTTATCTATTTTATATATAGAAGTGTGTATGTATCAATCCCATAACTTGGTAATCNGTTATCGCAAAATATTGATTATAATTCCGTGTTCTGTACAGTAGAGCTTAGTTATCTATTTTATATATAGAAGTGTGTATGTATCAATCCCATAACTTGGTAATCCGAAGTTTTTGTTTCTATGTTTGTGAGTCTATTTCTGTTCTGTAAATGAGTTCATTATAAATGTTGAAAAGTGTGTGGAGAAAAAGGCACCCTCCTAAACTGCTGGTGGGAATGTGAACGGGTGAAGCCACTGTGGAGGTTCCTTCAAAAGCTAAGAGTAGAGCTGCCATATGGTCCGGCAGTCCCGCTCCTGGGCACATGTCCAGAGAAAACCATAATCTGAAAAGATACACCCCCCCCCATGTTCCCTGCAGCACCACGTGCAGGAGCCGAGTCACGGAAGCATCCTTGGGGCCTGCTGACAGAGGGGTGGGTGGGGAGGATGCGGTGTGCTTGCAAGACGGAATATCAGCCACTGAAACGCGTGAAGTAACGCCAGGTCTAGCGGCGTGAATGGACCCGGAGATTATTGCACTAAATGAAGGAATTCAGACAGAAAAAGACAAAGATCATATGACATCACTTATGTGTGGAATCTGAACAGATGATTCAAATGACGAACTTAAATTTAAATATGAATTTCAGACATCGCCCCTGAACTCCAGACTCACATAAGCCAAACCTCCAGAACATTTTCATTTGAACACATGAGAGGGCTCAGATGAAATGTGCTCCCCGTTGCCTACCTTCTAACTCCCACCCGAACGCGTTTCTCCACAGTCTTCTTATCAGCTAGTGGAAATTTCATCTTCCGATTGCTCAGGCCCCGAATTTCAAATAATCTGTTACTTTTTTTTTTCTTTTTCATCACTTTCCCAAATCATCAAGAAGTCCCACTGACTCACTTTGTCATATGTACAGATTCAAATCACTTTTTACCTTCTCCACTGCTTCTGTCCGCTCCAGAACACCATCTCTTTCTATATTATTACGTCTTTCTAAATTTTCCTTTGCTCCCTTTTATCTACTCTCCATACAGTAGCCATAGTGAACCTGTTAAAATATGTCAAAGTATGTTGCTCTAAAGGCATTCTGTATATTCAGAATAAGAGTCTAAATCCCTATGATATGGCCTACCAAATTGCTGCTGAATTAGGTTCCATGTGACCTGTTTGACTTCAGTTATTAAGATCCTCCTTAGGACCTCCTTCTGCTTGAGCAGGCCTTTCTGCTCTTTCTTGTAACCCTCAGGCGTGTCCCCACAGCCCTGTGTACTTTCTTCTGGGTTCTTTATCATCTAGTGAAATGTATGGCATGACGTAGACATTCCAAAGATATTGACTTTATTCAATAAATGCGGAATGAACGAATAGATAAATAACGGATTTATTCATTAAATGCTGATCTGTACTAGGTCTTGGAGATTAANTGTCCCCACAGCCCTGTGTACTTTCTTCTGGGTTCTTTATCATCTAGTGAAATGTATGGCATGACGTAGACATTCCAAAGATATTGACTTTATTCAATAAATGCGGAATGAACGAATAGATAAATAACGGATTTATTCATTAAATGCTGATCTGTACTAGGTCTTGGAGATTAAAATAAAGATCACCGCCTTTCACTTAGGAGATGGAGAAGTAAGGGGAAATTCCCACACTGTTTAAGTGCGAACGCAGGAACTAGTTAATAGCTGCCTGAAGAAGTACCTCATTCAGTCTTGAGGGTATGAAAGGTTCTCAGCGGAAAGAATCCTTACCCAGAGACACAGAGGTTGAATAGGAGCTGTTAGGTAGAGAGGAGGAAAGAGGAATAAAGTCTTCAGGGGACCTCTAGATGGGATGGGCTGGAGTGAAACTTGCGGAGGGGAAAGCGTTCACGATGGAGGTGTTACCCGGGCTGGTTGCGAAAAGGCCTACGTGCTCAGGGAGCTGAAATAGACCTTGAACAGTCTGGAACAGGGGGTGACTTGATCACATCCATTTAGAAAGATAATAACGGATCTATTATGGAGAATGGGTTGGACATGGGCAAGCCTGGAATAAGGAACACTGGATAAAATTTTCTTGCTGAGATATAAACGGAGATGACGGTGGACAAAACTAAGGCTCCGGGGAAGGCAGTGGAAGACTCCCCCAGCTATGCGACGGCAGCGCTGAATGGCTCTGCGTTCAGCCTTGAGAACTCGGCAAGCACAGCCCACAGACTGCGGTCTGCAGGACCACCTGGCATCTGCATCGCCTGGAATTTAGGAACAGCTGCCGCTAAGTGCGGTGCCTACGTGCTTGGCCACTTCCGTCGCGTCGGACTCTGCAGCTCCCGGGACGGCAGCCCGCCAGGCTCCTCTGTCCACAGGATTCTCCAGACAAGAAGACTGGAGTGGGCTGCCAGGCCCTCCTCCCGGGGACCTTCCCCACCCAGGGGTCGCATGCGCGTCTCCCGCGTCTCCAGCCCTGCAGGGGCATTCCTGACCACATGCCCCCGGAAGCCTTGCCGCAGGTACAGGCAGACTCCGTGTGTGTGGTGGCTTTGCGCCAAACACTGTCAGTCTCAAACGCCTGCAGGCACACGGGAAAAGCATGATGTTTTACACACAATTCAGGTTCATTCCTTCATTCCCGAATGTTTACCGAGTAGCAACAAGTGCCACGTACCCTTGGAAGGACGGTGGAGACAGCAAGGACCAAAGGCCCTCGTGTAGATGACTTTCCAGAGAAGAGAGATCAAAATAAGCAGACGCCCACAGTAGTGGCCGGATGGTGAGAAGTGCTTCGGAGACTCAGAGGGAAGCGAGGCGGTGAGGAAGAGCCGGGGCTGGAGGCCGTCTGAACGCACAGAGAGCGAGCNTGGAGACAGCAAGGACCAAAGGCCCTCGTGTAGATGACTTTCCAGAGAAGAGAGATCAAAATAAGCAGACGCCCACAGTAGTGGCCGGATGGTGAGAAGTGCTTCGGAGACTCAGAGGGAAGCGAGGCGGTGAGGAAGAGCCGGGGCTGGAGGCCGTCTGAACGCACAGAGAGCGAGCGTGGGGAGACCACACACACACCCCGGAGTAAGACTTGGAGGAGACGGAGAGCCGGGCGGGCGCTCCCTGTGTATCTGAGCAGAGAGAAAATCCACGTCTTTCCAGAAGGCTTTCACTCCCACTGTGCTACTGGTCTCAGGGCGTCTTTTGTCTTACGGGTGAGCGGGGCATTTTCACCTGGAGAGCAGTGACCTAGTTCTTGCTCGGGACCTCTTGGCTCCTCAGACGCTCCGAGAGACAGAGTGAACGCGGCTGTGAGTGCGGACCGCCTGGGGAGCCGCGGGCCGGCTCCCTGTCGCGGCTGGGAGGCACAGGACCCCAGTACAGCCAGCCTCAGCTGGGCCTTTATTTAGATGTCATTTTGTTTACAGATAAAAACAGTTGCGTTTTTTTCTTTATAATCTATACACACAAAGTCACAAGTGTACAATGAAAATAAAAATCACTTGTTTTCCATCCAGAAATAAGCCACTCTGAGGTCTTGACATTCCAGATAGCCCTGAAATGCAGGTGGGTGGGGCATGCATGTTTAAATAAAGCAGACACCCTCCTTTTTTTGAGCAGAATTCCCCTGTATGAATGTAGCGTTCAGTTGCTCCCGGATGCCATACTCTTTCAGAGGCTACACGCGGCTCTCTCCGACCCTGCAGAGGCTGGAATGTGCTAGTACCTAATACTCGCTGCCTCTATTTTCACAGCACGATAACAGATACATACGCTTTTCTGAAACAGGCAGTGACATAACGTGATTGGAGGAGGCCTTTAGGTGAGTCATTATAAATGGGAAATTTAGAGTTTATATATTTGAATAAAGAGCTCTGCTAGGGACTCGGACATGAATTCAGCATGCAAATAGCAAGACAACTGTTCTGTACAGGGATTTACTGATGTCACTGAGAAAGTTGCCTAGATGTTTCTGTAATAGTGATTATAATAGACTTTCGAGATCTCAGCTTGCAAGAAAGATGACATAAGTGGAAAGACCTTGTGACTGCAGAATGCCATGCAAATTCAAGAGTGTTTTTAATGATTAAAAACAGCCCTTTGCTGTCTTAAATCTCCTGCTTTAAAGGCAACTCCGAACTCTCACACCTTCTACCTACAGAAAGTCAAAAGGACCAAGAACGCGAACATTACCCCTCGGCGCCCCCTAGCGAGCGTGGGCCGTCAGGACAGCCGNGAGGCGGAGCCGGCGGGCGGCGGGGATGGGCGGCGCGGGCGCTCGCTCCGGCCGCCGGGGACCGCGGGCCGCGGGGGAGGCGGCGGCCTGAGCGCCCAGGCCCCGCGCGCCGCCGGGGCTCCGGCCGGGCGCCGGGAGACGCAGCATGTATCTCGGTGAGTGCGCGCTCCCACGGCGCCCTTCTGGCGGGGGGCGGCGCGGGAAGCCCCGGGATCCGTCCCGGTGACTGCCCCCCGCCGGCGGGCACGGGGGGAGCGCCTTTGCGCCGCGCGCGGGGCCGGGCGCGAGGCGTGGGGGAGTCGAAGTTGGACGAGAGGAGAGCCGGGCGTGGGGGGCCCCAACTTCCCCCGCCGCGTGTGCGCGGGGCGGGCGCCTCAGGAGGGGAGGGCGGGGGGCGGCGTGGGAAAGTCCGGGGCGAACTTGCTGGGGTGCCAGGCGAAGTTGGTCCTGCGGATGCTCCGGGAGCCCGGCCGTGCCCGCGGCTCAGAGGCGTGTCGGCGTGCCCCCGGTTCCGAGGAGGACGGGAGGACAGCGGTGGGTGCGCGCTGCCCGAGCCGCTCACAGCAGCCTTTCTCCTCATTCCCGGTTTCCCATCGAGCTCCGGCGCCTGGCACGGAATGCACAGTCTTTTAAGCCTCTGGGGGGCTCGGAGCCGTTAAATGTGTGTGCAGCTGAGTTGCGTGCGGCGCTGGAAACCTCCCGCAGGTCTCCCCGGAGCCGCCTGCCTTTCGGGAAAGCATGTTCAGGCTGACTTAGAGCCGGGCTCGCCGGGGAGCGATGTCAGTGGGCTGGGAGCTGAGCGTTTGCACCGGAACGCGGCGCCTGACAGCCGCGGGGACGGCGGAGCCCTGCCCTGAATTGCAAGCCCAGGGTTAGACGGACACCCTGTCCTCCTCCCGGAGCTATGCTTTCCTTCTGTAAGTGCCATCCCGCGTCAGCTCTGAAGGGTGTCTATCCGATATTAGCAGATCTGCGAGAGCCGCTAAGGGGCCAGAGAGGGAGTATTCCAAGGTGCGGATGCTCCGGTGATCGGTTGACTTGATTTAAATAATAAAGCTAGGGTCGTTTTTCAGTTAAAGACGCATTTGGATTAACTTGCCTTGGGGCAGTGTTGGTTTCTTGGGTGTTNCTGAAGGGTGTCTATCCGATATTAGCAGATCTGCGAGAGCCGCTAAGGGGCCAGAGAGGGAGTATTCCAAGGTGCGGATGCTCCGGTGATCGGTTGACTTGATTTAAATAATAAAGCTAGGGTCGTTTTTCAGTTAAAGACGCATTTGGATTAACTTGCCTTGGGGCAGTGTTGGTTTCTTGGGTGTTTATTTCGGTGTGTGCTTATGTTGTTTGCTTGAGCCTTTGAAACATTTGCCAAAGTATGCAAAAGCTGACCGCTCTTTTAATTGTCTTGATCGCAGTTCTGATTTCCCTATAATTTGTGTCATCTTAGGAAAGACGGCTTAAAAATAACTAACAATGATTTGAAGGAAAGGCTCACTGCATAGCCAGATTTAAGCAGAATCCAGAGTTAATGCTCCAGGCTGCGATAGTAATAGAAGTGGTAACCGTCTTGATTGGCAGTTCATAAAATAGCAATGAATATGTTTTTGATACCTGCAAAAGCTTGTAAAGACAACCTGTCTTTTGAATGAAATAGCATTTTATCACTGGTAATGGCATTTGAGGGATGGAAAGGAGGATTATAATATTAAAGTTTTCGGCCTCTTGCAGCAATGCAAGGTGACGGTGGTAAGCACGTAGCGTTAACTGGAGCAGCAGTGTGGCCTCAAAGTAGTGGTCCAGAGGCCATCTGCGCTGTATTGGACTTTCCTGTGTCTCTTGGAGAAATATTCACTGGGCTAGCGCATATTGTTAACTGCATGATTGTCCAGCCGTCTTGTAAAGCAGCGTGATTCACAGGGCAATTAGTGTCACTGTGCAATGCAAGTTTATAATAGCTCTCCCTGAAATGTGATGTCCTGCTTGAGATGAAATTGTATTCTTTTAAAGGCAAGGCTAAGGCTGTTCTCTGTGTCACGAGCACGGCTCGGGCTTACCATAATCCCCACATGAGATATGTTTTTCTATTCTTGGAGAAAATCCTGTGTGTTTAGGAATGATGTTTCTTTCAGGTTCTGCGTGTGCCCCCTCTCCCAAGCTGTTTGACATCCGGAACTTGGGGCACACACCTGTCAGTCATGAACTGACCTTGCAAGCCAGGCGTGTTAAGATTCAACAGCATTTTAACGTTGCACCTCCCGAAGAGTATGAATGTATGCATGCAAGCACACACGTGTATTTCTGTGTACGCAGCTATTTCAGGGCATTTTTTCAAAACAGCGCTTTCCCTTTGCCATTTGGTTGCCTGTGACTGCCTTCTTCACATTTCAACTGCCAAGTATTTATCAAGTCGTGGAGGATGGGGACAGAGGGAAAGCAGGGCTGCATTCTCGGGCCTTCCTGGTGATTTGTGGGAGTGGGGTCGAAGTGTCAGAAGTCTTTTCTTGTGTCCCCAGCAGGGAGTGACCAAGAGCAGGGTGATGCTGAAACACCCGGGAAGTGATATGCAGGCAGGATATTTACTTCCCATGTAAACCATCTGATTCATCAGTGGTGCTCCCCTGCCGCCCCCTTTCAGATATGACAGAGGACTCATTGCCTGGACACACTGGCCCACCCTCTGCCCCTCTGGAGACCCCCTTGCCCTTAGGGGATGGACACCCGGACCCTGTCTTTCTCAGTCAGAGTCAGCTGCGTGCTTGCATGTTGGTGGAATCTGTACTATTTCCAGTTCTCCAGAATAGCTCGTGTTTTGAGTGTGTCTCAGACTCAGGAGACTAATGGATTCTTCTAATGACTTAAGCCTCACTCTTATCTTCTGTTGAAATGTAAGTGCTGTGTTTTCAGTAATTGTGCGTTTGCACTCACCGTGCTTTGATTTAAGAGTTTGCTGTTCAGTCACCGTGGATACTTTTGTTACTTACTCTATCGATCTTGCATTAATTGCTTGGAGTTAAGAATCAGGTTCACCCATAAGAAAGGAGGGAGGAAAACTCCCAGTTGGCCAGCAGGTTGGGATTTCCTGTAGAAGCAGGAGAAAGATCAGGAAGGCTTCTGAAGCTACCCTCCTCACCCCCAGGAGTAGTTGACATCCTTAAAAGTGACGTGTGCCCAGGATGAAGAGCCATTAATATCTGATCTGGAAATAGGGAATTCTCTAGTGGTCCAGTGGTCAGGCACTTTGCCTGCTGAGGGCATGGGTTCGATCCCCGATCAGGGAACTGAGGTCCCACAAGCTGTATGGACAGATTAAAAAATGTTAGAATTGCGATCCTCAGTATGCACATGAGAACTAGCAACAGTGTATTAATTAAAATAATAAAAATCGATCCAGAAATAAAAGCCAGTAGCTGAGAGGCTCCCTAGACAAGGGTGGAGGTTGGGCATTGTGGGTTCCGCAGGCCCGCCCTGTGCTGACAGGTGACAGTGAGGTCGGGGCAGGGTGGGAAGGGCACCGCGTCTGCAGGAGGCTGAGGCCTTCCGCCAGCCCCACGGCTCTGGGCCTGACTCATCATCGCCCCTTTTCCATCCCCCCTGCGCTCTTTGCGGCCGCCCGGCCCTGCCAGCCTCATGAGTTGTCCCCAGTTGGCCAGAGAGGTGTCGTGTCCCTAGGCTTTGCCATCTGCAGAGGAAGCGGGAGACTTCTGATACTGAGGAGGCTCTGTGTGGCCGGAGGTCAACCAGACGGAGACCCCAGGGAGGTCACCGCCAGGCAGGGCCGGGGCTTGCTCCCTGAGGACCCTGCCGCGAAAACAAGGAAGGACGCCCCTTCAACAAGGAGCAGAACTCAGAGGCAAATAGCAGAGCTCACTCAGAATGCTGTTATTGAAGGTATAGGCATTAAAGCCAGAGAACAAGGGCAAGCAAAATTTAGAAAGTGCGAACCAGCCATTCAAGTTCAGCAGAGGTGCTAATTATAAATCAGCTGTTTCCCTTCAAATACTTTAGAATCGCAAGAAAAAGACCTGAGTGGTGTGCCTCTCATAATAAGAAACACTTGGTGGAGGAAGTGTTTCGATATAACAGCTAGGAAAAAAATTCTTGCAGGAGAATTCTAGACTGGGAGCCTGTTCCCCTGCCCATGAAGACACCTTGGTACACTGCCATAGGAAGGACTCTGTGTTTCCCCTAGGATGTTTAGAACATTCTCTAGTCAGCATTTACACTTTTGCTTGTGGCTGGGCCATCAAGTTCCACCTCCAGAGCAGTATGTTAAACAGCTCAGCGGCAAGGTTACGAGGAAGGAAATAGCAGAGAACAGCAGGCAGCAGAGAACAGCGTTCCTCTCTCCGTGTGTTTTCAGTGGAAACTCATCCTGATTGGTTTGTGCTGAGAGAGATCTGTTACGGGGATTAGGTCCGCCTGGGTTGCTCAAACACACTGGACAGGTTGCTATTTTCCTAGGCTTCCAGGGGAGAGGATGATTCAGGAGGGAGTCCGTGAGTCCAGGTTACCCTTTCTAAAGTTTGCAGTCATTACCACTGTGTGTGGTTGCAAAGGCTTATAAATGACATGCAACCAATTACTACATAACAGGGCTGGAGAAGTGGCAGGTGAATAGTGACTCACCTGAGAGCTACTTCTCTTCCAAAGTCATATGACTTTCTCGTTTCCAGGAACCAAATTTCAAGTATGATCAGGATGTCAGTAACATGGATTCTTTATTAGGACCCTTAAATTTTGAGCTAAGGGTTTCTCTGTGTTTTTTTTTTTTTTTTATGACCTTCTCAGTGGCTGTAATTATTTGGAGATACGAGGGGTTCATTTAAGGGATGTGTTCCAAATTCATGAGATAATGGTGACTCGCAAAGTCACCCTTCTGTGGGTGGCATGATTGTTCCAAGAAACAAATGAAAAATTTAAATTAGTGGTTTCTGACTTCCATTGCAATGCATTTGGGCACAGCTGCTTTTGACTGAAACCTCCCATGATAACCACCAGATGAATTGGCTAGTGTGTGTGTGTGTGTGTTTAGGGGTGGTGGTGGTGAGTTTGTGTGTGACTATGTGTGTGTGGTGTGTGTGTGAGATGTGTGTATAGTGTGTGTGTGTGAGTGGGGTGTTTGTGTAAGACTGGATCATCAAATAGTGCCTTGTTATATAAATACCCCGGCATTTATTTCTCATTCACATCTTTTGTAGATTCCTAAATCTTTTCACATCCTTCGCAAGGCAAACTTTAAGAACTGATTTAATAAGATGGATATGAAACTATATTTTGAGCACAGCTGGCTTTCAAGTTTACCAACCATTATATACCTTAGCGGTTTTAAAAGTCAAGTCATAAGTATGATTTTTGTGGCCTCTCCTGGTTAAGAAAGAGTGATGCTTGTACAAGCAGAAAACTATTTCGGCTTTGACCTTGAGAAAGAGCTGTTTCGATTTGTGTTACACTATGAGAAACGTCAAGAAACAACAGAGGTCACAGACACTGCCCTTTCTCTGTGTGTGTCTCTCTTTAAAGAAGTCATTACATATCATTTCCCACAAAGATTAGTTTTGCAACAGAATTTCACAGATGATTGGTGGCATTAAGAGAAAATACGGCATAAGAGGCGACTGGAAATATCAAAGCTTAAAGTGCTTGAGATCATGTTTGAACCAAATTGCTAGGGCTGAAAATAGGAAGACGCTTTGCCCTGCTGCAGCGTCAAAATCGTTATGAAGCAGCTGGAAGTCGGCCTCCTTTGAGTGTGAACTCCAGGCTTGCACAGCCTTTAAAACTGAAGGCTTTTCCATGAAACCCTCTGGATTCTGACGCCTGGAACGCACATGAAGCTGCATCAGAGTGCTGAACGGCAGGCACTGAGCCTCTTCTTCTTAACCTTTAAGTTTCTTTTTCTCTTTTGCCCAGTTGCAATCATCCCGTTTCTGTAAGTCAGGAGGAAGGAGGAAAGTTACCTGGCCAGGGTCACAGGGGAACCAGCAGCAGCAGTCTGGGTTCCAGTGATGCTGTCTGCCCCGAGCACCAGGGTGCCAGAGGGAAGTGCGGACCGCGGCCAGGCCAGGGTCAGGCCTTGGGATTGCAAGATGGACGGGGCCTTGGAGACCAGAGAGGGGAGTGTGTCCACTTCTTCAGCGGATCCAGGGAGCCAATGTTCCCTAGCGGAGCTGGTGTCTGTGTGTTGACAAGAGAAATGCACCTCTCTGCTTCTGAGATGGTAGCTGCTTTTTTTCAATATGTCAAAGCCAGGACTCATCCTTAGAAACTGGATCTTTAAATAAATGTATGGAATTCCACAACCTCTTTTCTTTCAGTTTGCTTCTTTCTTCATGGGACTCTGCAATGTAAAAAGGAGAGGGGCAGAGCTACAGAACATTGAAGCTAACGTTCGAATGTGTTGGAAGAACGTGTGGAATCCTCAGAGGAGATGTCAGAGTTGTTCTGCTGTCCGTCTGCCTGGTCACAAGGCCAGTTCTCAGCTGCATCTGTCTGCTAGGCGCTTGCCCCAGATGCTGGCATCCTCTGGCCTCGGGGCTGGGATAGGCAAGGAACCTCCTTATGCACAGGTAACCAGAAGTGCCTGGGGGGGGGGCACCAGTTTTGAAAATTGCCATTTGTTAAGGCTGGGCAAAGTGGAGATAATCCGCCTGCTGTTTGCAAGGCTTTCACAAAATTGTTCTTCACACTTAAAACCTTTTTCATACGCATGCGTTTTGCTGATGAAGGAACCCACTTGTGGCAGATTGCTCTGAGGACAGAAACATAAGAGTGAATGTAAACGTGCTTTAATAGACAGAATCCTTGTAGAGAAACTTGTATTTTTTAACATGCACCTGCATTATGCTTTTTTTATCCTCAAAGTGACCCAATGCAGGAGGTAGACAAAATACACTTATTCTTATTTTTAGATGAGGAATCTGAGCCTCAGATGGCTGAAACAACTTTCTCAAGGTCACACATGTCAAGGCCAAGACTCCGATTCATGGCTTTGGAGCCGATTTCAATGTCCTATTCTTTTTACAGCGGAGCATGGAGTGATATTTTTATGAATGGAAGACTATTTATAATAATGCTAGAGTGAGTGTTCCAGCTAATTGCTAAAGATATGAATACAAATGACTGAGGTCTAAGATATATTTGTGTTTCGACTGTGGAATCACAATAACAGGAATCTGAATTTAATTCACACTTTTATTCTGCTTTTTTTTTTGAATCAAATAATCAGAAAAAATCAATTGAGAGGAATGAATTGACTTCTGGCAAGACCCAGACTTTCTACTGCTACAATGATTTCAAAGTATTGTTAGATATTGAGGATTGTATTCATTACGTGTTAGAATACTTGATGTTTCACAATTTAACTCAATGCTTGCAGAAATGATACAAGTCATCTGTGCTACACACTTTGATATTTACAACATTATCTCCAGTGTTTGTTCAAGACAGAGTCCCAACCTGGTCATTTCCCACAACTGATAAAGAAGCAAAAACAACCCTGTTAGAATTTCAGCTGTCCCACTTACTGGCTCTGTGTTCTTTGGCAAGTCACCTCACATTTTGGTATCCAGTTTGTTACTTTGTATGTGTGTGTGTGTGTGTGTGTGTGTGTGAATGGAGAATAATGTTAATATGTTTCCTACAATTCTCTTTTGAGGATTAAGTTATGCAGGCATATAAAAGTGCCAGGCCCCAGGAAGTCTGTGGTGACCCCTTGTCAGTGAGGTTTGACTCTTTCTTGCTTTTCCCCTCTATGTCCAGCCCACTGTACAAATGTATGACACAGGAAAAAGCTGATGAAGTCTTCTAGGGTCAGACCAGAAAACAGGAACCGTGCCAGCTAGGGCACCAAGAAGGGCTTGAGTGCCGATCCTTTGTTCTGTGGGTGAAGCAGCTGAGAAGCCCTCCCATGAGGTGGGAGGCACCCAGGGCTTAGTGACAGCGGGAAATGGGGGCTGTGAGATGGGGAGAGGGGAGAGGGGCCTGGAGCCCAGGGAAGGGGAGCCGTGAGATGGGGAGAGGGGCCTGGAGGCCAGGGAAACGGGGGCCGTGAGATGGGGAGAGGGGCCTGGAGGCCAGGACCCTGGGCTCCTGCTTGGGGCTGGAATCATGGTGGGCCGAAGCGAGACCTGGGGCAGGGGAGTTGGCCTCAGGCACAGGGGGCAGGTCCTGACCCCCACTCTGAGCCCCTCTGGAGCATTGCCTCC
Source organism: Neotragus moschatus (assembly GCA_006410615.1). Lineage (NCBI taxonomy): Eukaryota > Metazoa > Chordata > Mammalia > Artiodactyla > Bovidae > Neotragus > Neotragus moschatus. The sequence goes on along the minus strand of SJYA01003031.1, from coordinate 744,127 downwards.
GCCTCCCACTAGGGGCTCAGAGGGCAAAGCATCTGCCTGAAAAGTGGGAGACCGGCTTCCAACCCTGGTCGGGAAGATTCCCTGGAGAAGCACACGGCAGCCCACTCTAGGACTCTTGCCTGGAGAACCCCACGGACAGAGGAGCCTGGCGGGCTGCAGTCCGTGGGGTCGCAGAGAGTCGGACACGCCTCAGCGCCCTCACTTCCTTTTCTCTCTTCTCTTCGGTGGGATCCAGAGGCCAGCGGGCAAGGCTGCCTGGGCCGTGTGTCCTGCGCAGTCCGCATCTGGGCGGTCCTGGGAGAGCCTGGGACGGATCTCAGGGCGACTGGCCAGGGACCCGGAGGGAGAGTCTGCCTGGCTCTTTATTTGCTTGTTTTGTTTGCACTGGAGTGCGGTTGCTTTACATCGCTGTGTTCCTTTCTGTGGCTCGGCTAGGTGATCCAGCTGTGAGTCTACATGGATCCCCTCTCTTTTGGGGTTTCCTTCCCATCTAGGTCAGTACAGAGTGCTGAGTCGAGTTCCCTACGGTATAGAGTAGGTGCCTGTTATCTGTTTCATGAAAAAGGGAAAGTGTTGGGCACTCAGTGGTGCTCGGCTCTTTGCGCCCGTGGACTCTATGCAGAGTATCCATAGGGCATGTGCGTCAGTCCCCGTCTCCCTGTACCTCCCCCAGTCCCTCCCTCTTCCCCCTGGACCTCTATACTTATCTTCTGCTTCTGTGTCTGCACTTCCCTTGTCTCTGCAAAGGTACCTCAGATATCAGCGCGATGTTCCCTGGGGGAGCTGCAGGTAGGAGGGAAGGGAATGTAGGTGAAGGGCGCTCAGCAACTCCTCAGCAATCCTCCGCATTCTCGTTCCTCCTTTGCCACCGTCGGCTACTGTAGCATCGGGCAGACTAGTGGACCTCTCTCTGCCTCAGTTTTCCCCTCTATACAGAGGGTTAAAGGCTCCATCTGACAGAGAGATCCCGTCCGAGGTTGACATAAACTTCATAATATGCAAAGCACCGTATGAGTGGGCCCTGGCACGACCCTGCGAAAGACAGGTGGACCGCAAAGCAGGAGTGGGGGCTGCCCTGGCGGCTCAGTGATGAAGAAGCTGCCGGTGGCCCCTGGCCCAGGAAGGTCCTGCATGCCGCAAAGCAGCCAAGCCCTGTGCCGTAGCTGGGGACCCGCAACCACTGAGACCGCGGGCTACGGCTGCTGAAGGGTCTGCTCTGCAACGAGAAGCTTGCGTGACGAGGGAGACCCAGCACAGCCAGGAACAAATAGATAAAGACAATCAGAGGAAGACAAGAGTGGAGTGTGCAGAAACAACAGTTTGGAGATACATGCTGAGTGATGCCAGTTAGCATTCCCCTGGAATAGCTGCGGTCACCGAGAGAGGGAGCGGGTGGTGACCCCTTGGGCAGCCGCTGGGCCTCAGGAGCTGAGGCATCGCGCAGACCACTGCTGATCTGTCTGTCGTTACATTCTGGTGCAGCAAAGGGAAATGTTAGAAGCGGAAGCTGGAGAGACGTGAGCAGGCCAGGAAATCTCTATTAGGGCTCCATGCCTCATGTTCCTTCCTGCCCGAGACTCTAATGGGGACAGACACGTTGAAAGCTGAGGGAGTGTATTAATAGTTGCTTGGGATGGGAAGAAGGATTTGGTATCGATTTTTTTTCCTATCCTTCCCTGTGTTGCTGACTTTTAAACACAGCTTTCTTTGGCTGACTGGCTGTGCTTTTAGAGAAAAAAAAAAAGGAAGGCCCAGCATTCTCCCGTCTTGGATGGGACTGTTAGCCTTGCTCTCAAAGCCGGCTCCCGAAGCCTCGCGACCCTTTATAACATCTGGTGCCCTTATGTGGTCACGTGAAGGTAACTGGGAGTGTGGACCTGTGATGCCCAGCGCAGCAGGCACGTAGTCACCACACGTGTTTCTGTTCGCAGCCCCAGGAAGCGCGGGCTGTATCTCACATCTGTAGGGGTTCTGGGAGCCATGGCCTAAGGAAGCTCTATCAGTTAAATGGTGCATTAGAAGTAGATGGCTTAAAACGTGTTCTTTTTCCTTAAAAAAATAAAGTCGCATAAGATCCTGAGCACTAACCTTCTGGCAAATCGGTTCTCTTTTGGCACTGTTGCCTGGTTTTTCCTAACTTTAAAAAGCTTCTTGGGACTTCCCTGATGGTCCAGGGGTTAAGACTCCCCACTCCCAACGTGGGAGACACAGGTTTGATCCCTGGTAGGGCTTCCCCTGTGGCTCAGGGGTAAAGAATCTGCCTGCAAAGCAGAAGATGCAGGAAGCAAGAGTTTGGTCCCTGGGACGAGAAGATTCCCTGGAGAAGGAAATGCCAGCCCATTTCCGTACTTTTGCCTGGAGAATCCCAGGGACAGAAGAGCCTGGCGGACCACAGTGCATCGGGTCGCACAGAGTCGGACACGACTGAAGTTACTTAGCCACAGCAGAAGCGAGTGAGCAGAGGGAAGCCAGACTTCTGTATGCTGCACGCGTGGCCTGGCCCCCAAAATGAGAAGGAAATGCTTAATAAGGGTGCCCCTGGCTGCCTGGTGGTTAGGGTTCTGGGTTTTCACTACCGTAGCCCAGGTTCAATCCCTGGTCAGGGAACTGAGACTTCATAAGCTGTGCGGTGCAGCCAAAATAAATAACAACATAAAATAAAGTAGAATAAAATGCTTAATAAGTAAGGCCATCACCGTGAGAATCCCAAGCAGTGGACTCTACGGAGCTCTTGGTGTCCTCGGGGAATTCCTCAGCCCCTGTTCATGGCGAGCAGTACACTGGCTGGCCGAGGAGGAACTTCCAGGAGTGCAGATACCTGCTTTGATGCCAAACGCTGGTGTGAGTTACTTCATTGGCACCTCACCACTGTCCTCAGAGGCTGCCCAGGGGTCTGGGTGCTGGCTGCACCGAGGAGTCCCCTGCGACTCCGGAACGATGCTCCGGTCACGGCCCTGTAGCCGTCGGATGACATCTGCTTCTCTGGGGCGGGCCCAGCACCTGCCTTTCTTCTGGAACGCCCCCAGTTGATTCTGAAGGTCAGCCAGATTGAGAGCCACCAAGATGGGTGGTTCACAGACTGCTGTCTGTACCCCAGGAGTGCCCAGCCAGCTGGGTCACCCCGGCATACGGGTCAGGACCCCATGCCAGGTCAGTCTGAGTCCAGAGCCTGTGTTCTCCGCCCTCAACAGGCTGCTTTCATGGAAGGAAGTCTGCCCGAGGCCTGAGGTCTGGACCCAGCTGCGAGCAGCTTTGTGCTGCCCTGGCTTTCTAGGTTGGTCCCTAGAGATGAGCCCTCCCTCTCCACCCTTGGGGCCCCTTGCAGAGCTGGCGCCCCAGAGAACTCCAGGCTGTGCTCCTTGAGTCAGGATCAAAGACGTTTGGTTCTGGAAAGGATTCCAGAAGCTGGTTCTCAAAATTTAATGTTCATACGAACCTCCCAAGGATCCTATTAGAAAACAGGTCTCGGTTCCGTAGGTCTGGGGCGACCTGGAATCCCGTCTTTCAGCGAGCTCCTGGGAGGTGTCTGCCCTGCAGGTTCGCTGGCCACGCTCTGTAGGAGTCTTCGGTGGTCCTCCAGGGGAGGTATGGCTTCCTGCTGCTGTGAAGAATCAGGCCTGTGTCCTGAATCGAAGTTCTCTGTTTCTACTGCACCACATACCGAAGGGTCCTTGGTTAGAGCTCCTCGCAGGGGGACCGAGCACCCTACTTTTGCCTGAGACAAAACAGCGGGGGTCCTCGGGGTGTGGGCCTTTCAGCAATGCCAAAATGAAGGGCAGCTCACGCAGGCTGGCATGACTTGTTTCCCGTGGTCCCCGTAGCTCAGGTTTGAGTCCTAGCTCAAGCTCAGATACTAGCTTCAGCGTTCGAGACCCAGCTCCTCCCAGAGAACTTGAGCAAGTGACCTGCTTCTTGGAGCCTCCACTTCGCTGTCTGTGAAACAAGAACAGTAAATGAAACCGCCTGCGACAACGGGAGGGATGGAATGAGCTGGTGTTCACAGAGCCCGCCGTCCCAGGGTGCCTTCCGCTGAGCTCTGAGCTGACTCAGCACTCCCGCCCATCACTGGGAAGAAGCACCCCGAAGAGCCAGGGTGAGTGGCCGTGGGTCACCTTTACTGCACCAGTCCCTCTGTGGACAGCCTGTGGATTACCTTCTGCCCTCAAATATGACGGGCAGGCCGGTGAAGTCATTCTGCATTCTGCCTGCAGCCTGCCTACCCTGAATATCGATCCTAATGATCTTTGTTTGTTGTTTAGGGGAAGAAAGGCCTGGCTGAGGCTTGGCCACCTCGGGACATGGTGAACTGGCCCCTTGTGTCCCCGTTGACCTTGTTTATCCATTAGTATTGCTCTGAGCCTCGTAACAGCTTACGAGGGCGGCTGCCGCTAATGACTGTTCCCTGTCTCCTGACCCATCCCGGTCGTAACAATCAATAGTCTTAAAACAACAGGCACACAGACAGACAAAGCAGTGTCCACTGAAGTGCCGGGCTCGGCTGGCCGGCCTTGGGTGAGAGCTGCAAGCCGCGCCCTCCCTTACCTGGAAAGGCCAGTTCGCTCACCTGTCAAGTGCCATCTGCTTATCCGAGCGCTTAGTCTGCCAACTGTGTGACGATTATGTGCGAAGCAGAGAGCGCTTTGTTTTTCTATGATGTGTGGTAAGTAGGTCTGCTCCAGGCAGCAAATTATTCCCCGGCAGGGGTTATCTGGCCTGGACTGCGGCCGACTGGCATTTCAGACAAGGAAACAGATGAGCATCAAAGCAGAAGCCCCTCCTTTCCTGCTTTCCTCGAGCCTAAAATACGACTGTAGGGAAGTCTCAACTCAGTTGCACTTCCACTGGTGAGCATCTTGAAGGCAAAATCGGGAGATTTTATCTCCGGGCTCATCCCTGCTTGCCGTAGTCAGAGCGTCTTCCATTCTGGCACAGGCCCTTTGATAGGTGGAGTCAAAGTCTCCGTTTTGTAGACAGGAGGAAAGAGGCCGTGTGCCTTGGTAAATGCAGGCATCTGGCTGGTGCCCTTCTCCACCCACAGCTCACAAGCCAAGCCTTGACTTAGTGGCGTGAGTTTGGAAGAATGGCCAGAGCCTCAGCTTCCAGATCGGTAAACCGAGGATGTGGTGACTCATCAGGCAGCCTTCTAACTGCTAAAAACAGCCGAGGTGTATTAGTGTGGGGTGCCTGCCAACCGCTGTCCCCAGGGCTCACCCACTCCCGATGCCCAGTTGGAAGGGCGATCAGTGAGCCTGGCTTGCAGACGAGGGAACCGAGTACAGAGAGATGAGCGGGGAGGCTGCCGTGAGCACGCAGGCTGGGTGGACCCCAGAGGCCCGGCGGCCTGGCCACACTGGTGTGACCTTGGGAAAGCTCAGCCTCTGAAAGCCAGGTCCCAGAGCACAGCCTCAGGCTGCAGGGGGAGACAGGTCACCAGCAGACGCATGGCCCAACCCAGCAGCAGAGCGCACCTCAGCTCCAGGGCCAAGCCACCCCCTGGGGGTGGGGCCTGAGGCTGAGAGCAGCGGAATATTCGGCTTCTTCCAGAAAGTCTGCACAAGGGTCCGGGGATAGGAAGCCTTTTTCATGGAGCCTGACTGCTGCAAACCAGAGCTCACAGTGGCGCACGGGGCCAGCCCTGGGTGCCTGACCCAGTGGCCGCCCCCTTCCAGGCGGAGCAGCGTGTCTGTGCTCCCAGCTCCTCCCCGAGTCAGCATAAAGCGCCCATTGTGGGCCAGGCTTTCTTATTGGAGAAAAATCAGAACTTTGGGGGACTTTTTATGGAGCACCAGGAACTGAGAGAGGCCATGGGATCTTTCTATACCCGCAATAGAATATTTTCAACCTTTGAAAAGCTAACGCGTGCGCCACTTTTGAAATACAATGTTGTGAAAGGATTTCAAATAGTGAAAACGAAATCTCCTCCCCCGACCCTGGTTCGCTTGAGTTTATCTGGGAGACTGACTTCTCCAGAAGGGGAGGGCGGATGAAGCTGGCCCAGATATAAGATGAAAGCGTCCCAGGGCAGTCACGTGCAGCCTGGTTGCTATAGTTAACAGTGCCATATTGGGTATTTAAGAGTTTGAGGAGAAGTACATCTTAAAAGTGCTCATCAGAAGGAAAACCTTGCAACCATGAGAGGAGATAGATTCTAACTAGACGTACTGTAGCGATCATTTCTCAGTGTGCACACACATCAGACCTTTATGTTGCATGTCTTCAGCTTACGCTACATGTCAGTGACATCGGAATAACACTGGAAAAATAAGCCGGCCATGTCCCCTGTTTTTCACATTGCTTTATTTAGCATACATCGATCTTTCTATTTTTAAAATTTTATGGCTAAATGATATTCTGATGTAGGAACATACTGTGATTAATTTTATTGGCCCTTTTAAAGGAAATTCTTTTCAATATTTCTCTGATAAAAGCAACGGATATCATTGTGTATGCCCAGCCCATTGTATGTGTGTTCACACACGTCCACAGAGTAAATTTATAAACGTGGAATTTAGTGGGTTAGGCATATTTAATTCTCACGGGCATTGCCAGAGTGTCCCATGGGAATTTCTTTTTTTTTTTNTAACATGGACTCTGAGTCTGAGAGTTCGCTGCCACATACCTGCTGCATGATAACTGCCAGTTAATCAATCATATTGAATATGAGTGGCCAGATGGAGACAACAATGTCTATTCTGTATGCAGTATTTTACATAGGGTTCAATAGAGAGTATTCGCAGTAAGTATTTGTACTCTTTATTTCCAGTCCTCATTTTCCTTACCTGTAGGTCCTTTCCATTATATTCCCATAACACCATGATCCCGAAGTCCAACATTCTAGGCTGATTTCATTAAAGAAGTTGCTACCTGTATTCTTCTGGCATTTTCTATTCTACAGTGCATTTGTTTCTTCTTTAAACAGCTGAGTTTTAAAGACAGGTTTTAGCAAGTGTTCTCAGCATCCCAAATGTATCCTTGAATAATCAAATAGAAAGAGAACAGCTTCCCAGACACCATTTCTGTGAAGAGAATTGCTCTGATCAAAATGCCTCCTTCACTGAATGACCTTTCTGATAAGACTAAATTGAAATGGCTTAAGTACTCATTACAGCTTTACTTAACTTTGTAGTTGATTCCTGCAAGCTGAATCCATTGAATGGCATCAAAATCAGCATTCTGGGAAGAAACACTGAAGCTTTCAAAACAGTCCTTGGTGGCTTCAGGTGTGTTCTTTCCAAGCAATAGATTTTTAGCTCTGAGGCTGTGAGTCAAGCCATACCACTACTTATCAGTAATTGTTATCTGACTCTTCTTTCTTCCATTTCTATACCGAACTGTCAAACATTCTGTGGCAATATCTTTACATCCAGGTGTTAAAGTAATATCTTTACATCCAGTTGTTAAAGTAATATCTTTCACTTTCATGCAACAAGAGACATGCAAAGCACTGTACACAAATGATGGTCATCTATCCAAAAAGCAGTTGAATATCTACAATGTGCCAGGCACTGTTCTAGATGGGGCAGGTGGAAAAAAAATAAACAAAATAGACAAAATTCCTGACCTCATAAGTATATATTCAAGTGCGGGAAAACAAGTGAATAAACTCATCATGTAGCATATTTCATCCTGACAAATGCGATGGAGAAAAATTACACAGGGCTGGGGAGAGGAAGTCTGGGGGCCAGGGACAGACTCACAGAGATGATGATATTCGAGGCAAGATCTAAACGAGGTGAGGGACAAACGTGCCGCTGCTGTTTCTCTCTTTTAAATCAGAGAAACAGCAAGGGCCTGAGGTGAATCACATTTGGCACATTTGGGAAATGGCAAGGAAGCTGAAACAAGGTGGGAAAGTGGCTGGGCATGAAAACAGAAGGTTCTTTGGTGCCCAGATCCTGACAAAAAATTTCAGCAGTCCTGGGGACTCTGTGTGCCAAGACAGGAGAATGGCAAGCATTGGCTGTTCTCTCTAAATCCCAGGCTGCCCATATTTTGTTAGCAATAATCAATTCTCAAGAGTTAATGCACTACCATCTATTTTGATGTCGTACTCATCAAATCTACTTATTTACTACTTCGTTCTCAGAATTTTTCACTTATTCTGACAGATTATTATTATAGTTAGCATCTATGGTACAATGTGCTACAGATTTAGAGATGAACAATATGCCCTCTAATATTATGGCAAAGACTCAGGAGACCCAGGTTCAATCCCTGAGTCGGGAAGATCCCCTGGAGAAGGGCATGGCAACTCACTCCAGTTTTCTTGCCTGGGAAATTACACGGACAGAGGAGCCTGGTGGGCTTATAATCCACGCGGTGGCAAAGATTCAGACACGACTGAGTGACTAACATACCAAGCCGTGTTTTTTCCCCACCCCCTACCTCCACCACTGCTGAACACAAAGCTTGACTACATTTCCCAGTCTTCTTTGAAGTCAGTAAGGGCCCCTTGCCAAAGTTTTGATCAAATTGAAAGTCAGAAGAAGTGATGCACTCTCTTTGCAGGCTTAGCCCCCTAAACAACTCCATGGAGCTCCTCCATGGTCTCTCTCTTCTCTCATCTCCTGGAAAGATACAGAGAATCAGAGGGTGACTCTGAGATCCTAGGATGGTTGGAGTCATTGAAAGATCCAGATCTGGGGTAGAATATCTGTATGGAGTAGACTCTATTTTATCTGCCACTTTCCACCCACCACATAGATCTGGGCTATGAAGAGAGAGAAACAAACTTTATTGTATTAAGCCACTTGACGTAGTGTATTAAGTCACTATTTGTTCAATAGTCCCCCTGCATTGATGATTACAAAGAACTTACCTTTTAGGGGAAAAAAGAACCACTTAAAATGTTGGTAATAACAGCTACAGGAAGTGAAGTTTACATTTCTCTAGGATTCAGTCAATGTATTGAAAGGATTGGGGAAAGTCTAAAAAGAGTTGAAGCTTATGTCATGATTAAAAGAAAGGGTAGCACTGACCTGAGAAAGCAAGGTGAAACAAGGACACCCCAGGCAGAGACCAGCACATGCAAAGGCACTGAGGCACAACAAAATAGGGCCATACTGTTCCCACCTCCCGCTGTGGTGGGAACTATAAAGCAAACACCCTCTGGACTGGAGATTAGGATGTGTTAGGGTGTTTGGGGATGGTAGCAGAATGGATTGGTAAAGATCAGATCTTAAAGGCCCTACATACCATCCAAAGGAGTTAAGACTTCATCTTGAATGAGATGGAAGGAGAAATAATATGGGCAAACTCAAATCCAGCCTCCCTCTGGATTCCATTTGCACTGTCTCAGCTTCCCTGGTTTTCTCCAAGATTCAGTGTATCTGTCATTAACAATATGTCCATATTCTCAAAAAGGTTAGTTTTCAGAGGGCAGGTTCTCTCTCTTCTTCTAATTTGGTTTTAAAGTTAAGAAGTAGGCATTCAAAATATTTACTGTATTTAAGTTGAGAAAGCACTTTCCTTATATTTAGTTTTGATTCATAAGTAAGCCATCAGGAAAAAAAAAATGAGTTCAGTTATATATTCTATGCTGCCTCTGCTCCAGGCTGGAGGAAATCAAAGAGTAGGGTGCTTATGACGGGATGTCAGCATGTCTACCAGAAGCTCCAAAACCTCAAGTCATAGCTATTGCACAACAGGCTCACTCACAATTTCCAATTCTGCTTCTATTGAGTCTGGTCAAACCATTTCTGATGAAACATATGCTGGGCATTTCCCATACAGTGTCATTAATCACAATACCAGCTGTTACTATCTTCATTTTATAGATGAGAAAACAGTTTCCAGAGGTTTCAAAGTTATATGTACACAGACTTGTAGAGCCAGAATTTGAACCCAAGTCTGCCTGACTCGAAGCCCTGGTTCTATCACATCCCCCGCAGTCTAACGTTACAGGAGCAGGATCTCTGTGCTTCAGAAAAGTCTGGGGGTTCTGAGTCCAAAGCACCATTTATTTTGAGACTTGTATTTTATCTTAAAATTCCTATGAACTCAGTCTGCTTCTTAATGACAAAGCTGACTTTTAAAAAATTACCACTTTCCTGGTTTGAATTAATTACCATAAGAAAAGGACTATACATGTGTAACCTCATCTCAGCAAGTCTTTAACAACAGTGACTTGCCATGATTACTTTGGCTTTTATGCTCCTGACATGAGGCCACACACCCCTACAGGGTGTGCTCCGGAGGTTAAGAAGCCAAACGCTTCATCAGGCAGCCCCATCACCTTCTTTCCACACTTCAGGGGTGTACCTGGGACAATACCACGCTTGACCCTGGAGCAGCAGGTCCTCTGAAGACTTGTAACTCTACAAATGCTCTCTAGTTAGACGAACAGGATGACAGGTGTGGCAGGGGCTGAGCTGTACAGTCTTCTACTTGGGGGATGGCTTGTCAAATAAACACTGCTGAAAATTCCTATCTTGCTCAGTGTTCCTATCTGTTCACCTCTGCCAAACACAGTGACTTTCATCTTGGCTGTTGTCCATGTACATCAGTCCTTAGCAGAGAGGAAAACAAGATGAAGTAAAAGATGGCTTGTCTGGAAAATTCTGGGATAATTACTAATTTGCAGGCATAGAGCAGCAAATTTTAGAGCTCTTTTTCAGTGACTAGTGTGGGCTTCTCCCCTTGGTTTGATCATGACTGCTAAAAATTCACCTGAGTCAATCACTAGTCTGAGAAAAGACTTAAAAGTGACTACAGCAACTTAGCAAGGAAAAAGCAGTTGGCTCCAAGCAGATTTATGAAGTTAGATGCTTTGTTTTGGTTCAGTTTTGTCCTCCTGTATTTGTATCTTTGTTAATTCTTAGTGGAATATGGACTTCAGAGGCAGAGGCTTAGGTTCCTATCAAATTCTGTGATTATGGAAATGTCTGTTAATCACCCATAACATAATGACTAAAAATTTTTGCATACTCCATTTAAAGCTATTGTAACATATTGGCTATAATCCCTGTGCTGTACAACATATTCTTGTGGCTTCTTGATATCAATGTAGGAGACATGGGTTCAATCACTGGGTTAGGAAGATCCTCTGGAAGAGGAAACAGCAACTCACTCCAGTATTCTTGCCTGGACAATCCCACAGACAGGGGAGTCTGGGGGGCGGGGAGGGGCTATAGTTCATAGGGTAGCAAAGAGTTGGACATGACTGAGTACACACCTCTTAATCCCCTAGCCCTATCTTGCTACTTCCCCCTACTTTTTCTGCACTGATAATCACTAGCTTGTTTTCTGTGTCTGTGAGTCCCCTTCTATCCTGTTATGTTTGTTTTACTTTTTAGATTCCACTTACAAGTGGGATAATGTGCAGTATTTGTCTTTCTATGATTGCTTTACTAATCATAGTACTTCTCAGGTCCATTCATATTGTTACAAATGAAAAATTTCATTATTTTTCATGAATGAGTCGTATTCCGTATTACACATACACACAGCATCATTATCTATTTATCTATTAACAGATACTTAGGCTACATCTTAGCTATTATGGTGAAAGAGGAGAGTGAAAAAGTTGGCGTAACGCTCAACATTCAGAAAATGAAGATCATGGCATCTGGTCACATCACTCATGGCAAATAGATGGGGAAACAGTGGAAACAGTGTCAGACTTTATTTTGGGGGGCTCCAAAATCACTGCAGATGGTGACTACAGCCATGAAATTAAAAGATGCTTACTCCTTGGAAGAAAAGTTATGACCAACCTAGATAGCATATTAAAAAGCAGAGACATTACTTTGCCAACAAAGGTCCATCTAGTCAAGGCTATGGTTTTTCCAGTGGTCATGTATGGATGTGAGAGATGGACTGAGAAGAAAGCTGAGTGCCGAAGAACTTATGCTTTTGAACTGTGGTGTTGGAGAAGACTCTTGAGGGTCCCTTGGACTGCAAGGAGATCCAACCAGTCCATCCTAAAGGAGATTAGATCTGGGTGTTCTTTGGAAGGACTGTTGCTAAAGCTGAAACTCCAATACTTTGGCCACCTCATGCGAAGAGTTGACACATTGGAAAAGACTCTGATGCTGGGAGGGATTGAGGGCAGGAGGAGAAGGGGACGACAGAGGATGAAATGGCTGGATAGCATCACTGACTCGATAGACATGAGTTTGGGTGAACTCCAGGAGCTGGTGATGGACAGGGAGGCCTGGTGTGCTGCGATTCATGGGGTCATGAAGAGGCGGACATGACTGAGTGACTAAACTGAACTAGCTATTACAGTATAAATAGTGCTGCTATGAAAACTGGGGTGTATGTATCTTAGTGTTCCTGTTTTCTTCAAATATGTATTTAGTAGTAAGATGGCAAATTAGATGGTAGTTCTATATTTAGGTTTTAAGAAGCCTTCATACTGTTTTCCATGGTGGCTGCATCAATTTACATTCCGACCAGCACTGTGCAAGGGTTTTCTTTTGGCCACGTTCTCTCTCACGTTTGTTATTTTTGCTCTTTTTGATAATAACATCCAGAATCTCGTTTGAATATTCCCCATATTTTCAGTAAATATTAACTGCATACCAGTTGTCTTCTGGACTTGACTTCAAGTGCTAATAATATAATGATGGACAAACTAAGGTCCTTATCTTAGGCAGCTCACTGCAATAATAAAGTGTGGAAACTGCTTTGATAAAAAGACTAAATGAAAGACAGTATGTTGACGCAAATGGGATGCTTAGTCAAAGTATATCTTTCAAAAGAACAGAGAGATCTCTGAGAGAGCTCTGAGTCCACCATAACCTAAACCATCAGTTGGAAAGAGCCAGATGGTGTATCTATGTGTTGAGAAGAGAGGGTAAATAGGAGATAGAGAAGGATACAGAGACAGAGAATCACATCTGGCAGATTAGAAGGAAAGATAAATGAAAAGTCAACAATCTGAGGCTGTCTTAACTATGTCTCAGGCTCAATATAAGTTTAAGTCTCAGATCCTCTCATTTCCACCCATCTGTTCATCCACTGTGCCAGGAACTATTCTAGGTGTTGGAGTCAGAGACATGAAAATAAGTCATAAGTAAGTGAAAATTGATAGACAGGACTTTCAGAAAAGTTCCTTAAAAAGGCACCTGAGACCTCACTTTTGCCATCCTTTCTAATTCTTCCCTGCCAACTGGAATGCAGATCTGAATTCTCAGTGGCCATCCTGTGCCATGACATGATTGTGGAGAAGGAAAGGACCAGCTAGGAAAGGAGAGCAGGGAGAGTGTTGGAATTACCTTCCTCTGAATTTCTTCTACATGACAGAGAACATAAATTGTTTAGTTAGCATTATTTGGGGGAACTTTCCTGGAGGTCCGGTCGTTAAGACTTTACCTTCCAATGCAAGGAGTATGGGTTTGGAGAGCTGAGATCCCACAGGCCTTGTGGCCAAAAACCCAAAACCATAAAACAAAAGTAATATGACAGAGTCAATAAATGCTTTACATTTTATATTATATTCTATATATTTTATACTTTATTTATTTTAAATTGGAGTGTAACTGATTAACTATGATAGTTCAGGTGGATAGCAAAGGGATTCAGGCATACTGGTCCACATTAAAACAAAATATTAAAAAGAATTATTTGAAGGTTACACTATGTCCAGATGACACTAATTCATACTAATTTAGAGAGATAGCATTCCCAAGTTTAAGAAAGAGTAGTCAGACCTGAATTTGAATCTGAGTCAGCCAAATATAACCTGTTTCCTCCAATCAAAATAGTACCTACATGACAGAGTGGGTAAAGGGATCATATATATAAGTATAAAGGAATAATATAAAAAGGGCCTAACATGTTTTAAGTATCCAATAAATTGTGGCATTACTAATCAGATTAGGTGGAAATAAATAACTTCCAAACAAAAATATACCCCAAATCTCTTATGAGCCACCAAAATTTCTAGATCCTAAAAATCATTCCATTAAAGCAGGGAGGGCTGTGACGGGAACAGGAGATCTTCTGGGGAAGAACTGGAAGAAAATTTGAACTGAAATTAGAAAAATTACTGAATTAAGTATATTTCTAAGTAAGTGTATCTCCTTAACCAGTATAGGAGTCTGTAAGATATTAAAAGAGATAATTTATGGACACCTCTTCATTCATTACTCTGCTATTAATTTATGTTGAAAGTCACACTACCCGCAGTGTATTCACCAAAGCACCATTAGCCTGGGAAAGCAGCAAAAAAA
>SJYA01003031.1:711363-729846 GCA_006410615.1 Neotragus moschatus | reverse complement strand
AAGAAATCAAAAAAACAAAATAAAACAGGAAAAAAAAAAAAAAAAAAAAAAAAAAAAAAAAAAAAAAAACCCACAAATATCAGTTTGCTCTGTTCTGAGGAACACGGGTAGCAGCTTTCATTTACTTTCAGAGTTAATTAGTGTTGGCCTTAGGCCCAGACCCTGAATCATCAGTTCCTTTCCTCAGTTGCTTGCCAATGAGCAGCAGAGTCCACCAGAGGTAGAGGATGATGGCTACACAGTACACGTGCTCCAGGGTTAACCCCTGGGCAAATTTTTTGAGAACTGAAAGTTAAAAACACAGCGGTGCATTACAATGACAGTGATGAATGCCCCTCTAAAATTTCCCATCTTTCTGAATTCTTTTTAATAAAGACCTGATTATTTGTTCATGATGGAACTGTATTCAACAGCAAACTCTATCAGAGAAATGCCTGTGGCCCCGGGTCACTCTCTGATTGGTTAACAGGTCCTCACATAGTCCACTTGATTAAAAAGCTTAAATTACATACGCCTTCAGGACAAGACGTTCTCCCTCTAGGAAAACTTACCATGATTGTACTACCACACGGATGGACAAAATGGGATTCACCCAATAAATATTTATTGACTCTTAGGAAGTAACAAGCACTGCGGCAGTTTATCTGCTCTTCTAAACTGGTGCTCCTCTCTCCTGCTAACTGCAGACTCATACGTTTCTTAAACCTGCTAGGGAAACTGTATTTTCTTATTCTACTATAGGTCCAGTTATCCCTGGACAATATTCCACACAAGTCCCAAGTGACCATAGTGCCACAGTGATATGCTCTATCCCACTGGAGGGGATAGGAAAGACCTTTCAGGAATATCAAAAATTCTTTTGCAACTTCTCATCGACCGCCTTTCAGCCTTTGACTATAAGGACAGAAGCCAGCTCTGAGTTAATCTTCACAACGGTAACACAAGATTCTGTGTTCATATACGTGTGCATATTGTGTGTGTGTGTACATGCATTTTCCTTACAAGGACTCACCTCTAATCGCTAAGGTCCTGACTTTGTATTCTACTTCACCCAGCATCTGAGCCAAGCTTGAATGAGATTGTCCATATAATGAGGCTTTTCCCAACAGGTAATCAATTAAGTTGTACTACAGATAACTTTGTATTCTGGAACAACCCTGTATTTACGGAGACTCCCCACATGAGAACCTTCTTCGACCTCTACAGCATAAGCCTGGTATATAGCACCTAGCTTTCTACCTCTGCTTCTTCCTTTGCACAAAGCTACACTGGAAGGTTAGAAATAAAACTGATCTGCTCAGCAGAAGCTCTGTGATCTAGTCCAGTGCTTCAGCACTCTGTCCAGGGTCTGGATTTTGTTGCCAAGATTTCCAAAACTGCCCCAGTTCCTGATGAGTGAATTTACTGAATACTTGAATTTCAGTATCAGAGGTACTAAGAACCCTCGGCCAACCACCATCTTCTAAATTACACCCCCTTAGTGTGGAGAAAAGGGAACCCTCTTACACTGTTGGTGGGAATGCAAACTAGTACAGCCACTATGGAGAACAGTGTGGAGATTCCTTAAAAAATTGCAAATAGAACTGCCTTATGACCCAGTAATCCCACTGCTGGGCATACACACTGAGGAAAACAGAATTGAAAGAGACACGTGTACTCCAACGTTCATCGCAGTACTATTTATAATAGCCAGGACATGGAAGCAACCTAGATGTCCATCAGCAGATGAATGGATAAGAAAGCTGTGGTACATATATACAATGGAGTATTACTCAGCCATCAAAAAGAATACATTTGAATCAGTTCTAATGAGGTGGATGGAACTGGAGCTGATTATATAGAGTGAAGTGAGCCAGAAAGAAAAACACCAATACAGTATACTGACACATATATATGGAATTTAGAAAGATGGTAGTGTTAAACCTGTACGCGAGACAGCAAGAGAGACACAGATGTGTAGAACAGCCTTTTGGACTCTGAGGGAGAGGGAGAGGGTGAGAGGATTTGGGAGTGTGGCATTGTAACATGTATGATATCATAAGTGAAACGAATCGCCCATCTAGGTTCGATACAGGATGCAGGATGTTTGGNAGACAGCAAGAGAGACACAGATGTGCAGAACAGCCTTTTGGACTCTGAGGGAGAGGGAGAGGGTGAGAGGATTTGGGAGTGTGGCATTGTAACATGTATGATATCATAAGTGAAACGGATTGCCGGTCTAGGTTCGATGCAGAAGGCTTGGGAATTTCTAATTGGCCGATTTATACATATATTTCTCTTACAAAGGAGGGAATAGCTGCTTCCCAGCTGGTGAACTGTTGACGTGAAAATGGTCTTGGCACCTTCTCGGAGCGTGAATTCTCAAAGAGGAACAAAACAAGTGACTTCCGGCCTTCCGTCCGTGCCTTCTCCTCCCCAGTCTGTTTCTCCACTTTACTCCATTGTGCTAATTCCATATGGATATGATTTCAATACTGAAGAAAGCAGTGGTGCCGTAAAGTCAAAAGAAGCCCTGTGCTTTCAGAACGGGGGTGTCTGCAATGGAAAGAATGGGTCGTCTATGAGGGGGTGCCATCCCATCTCAAAACTAGAATGTTGGTCCTCGAAAGAGCTCTGAATCAGATCTAAACTCGACTTCTGTTGGAAGCTTTGTTTTCTTTGGAGCCCGTGAGCCTTCAGAGTAAAGCACATTCGCATAATTCCGTATTTCAGGGTTTCTTTCCATCTACGTATCCCTAACTCCCATGTTCTTCATATTTTTCAGCATCAGGATTCAGAGAGCACTAGACCTAGAAAGAGTCTGGACTGTCTGTCGCATGTCTGTGATAAAAATGCCATGTTTATTGAAGCCCCCAAATCCCTAAGCAGTGATGATGATCACCATTCATTGAACCCTTGAGCTGTTTACAAACAGCAGTTCATTTATTCCCTAGAGCAGCGATACTGTTTTAGTGAATGAGATACCATTCGATGTCATTCTCTCTACTTTACAAAAGAAGAAAGGTCCCCTTAAAGGTTCAATTTCTTGTCCAAAACAATAGCGGGCATGGGATCCGAATCCAGGGCCTTGTGACGGGTTGTCTTGGGTGCCAAGTGTTGCCACCACTTTGGTGTTTTCTGCCCAGCACGGGACTCCTGGGGCACTTCTGTAGAACCCTGATAGGCGGGGGCATTTCTGTAAGATGGAGGTTCTCACTTTCCTGGTCTGTTCTATGCGAGGGTCTTAGGAACAGTCACAGCCACCCCTGATGAAGTGTAACCAGTACCAGGAGCCGCTTCTGTAGGAAGGGCTCCGAGGAGGGGAGGGACCAGCCGTCTCTTCTTCTCCTGTTGGGGAGCTGGCCTCCTCTGTTATCTGCTGGCTCTTTGTGCCGTTCTAGCAGTTAAGTAAAGGAAATCGGTAAGTCGCTGCACGTTATTATATGCCAACTGGGGTGCTGGGTAGAACTCACTCCCAAGGGTCCTGATTACACTTTCCTCCGTTGCTTGAGCGTCTGAGGTTCTCTCGTCCTAGAAATGACCCCAGCCTTGTGGAGCATGTATTAGCAGAGCCTCCTAGTCTGGATACTGGACAGCATCTTCTATCCCCCCTCACCCCAACGTCCTTATCCTGGGAGATGGAAAATGGGAACTTAGTGGGCTTCACTGTGTAGCCCAGAGAGTCAGTAGCGAGTGGGGAGGCTGGGCTGCGTAGAGTCCAGGTCACTCCTTCCTTGGACAAACTGACCCTCCCTCCTCAGTGCTGGGGAGGAGATGGTAGCCCACCCCAGTGTTCTCGCCTGGAGAATCCACAGACAGAGGAGCCTGGCGGGCTACAGACCAGGGGGTCGCAAAGAGCCAGACATGACTGGGCCACTCGCACACGCGACTCAGGGCGTAAGGGGTGGTGGTTCTTCTTCATAAAGTGCTCTCCTCGCTTTATGGACGGAGGGACTGACGCATCCCCTGGCTGATGTTACCCAGGGTGAAGGCAGGCTGTCTGCTTCCCGGGCGGGGCTCCCCCGCCGCCCCATGCTGGGGTTTCTAGGTGGGGGACCATCTGCCCGTCTCGGCCTCTAAAGGAGCTCAGAGCCCCCGCTCAGCCCTGCGGGTCTCTGCTCCTACCATGGCTGCAGGGTTAAGAGGGCGGCTCTCCCGGAGCCTTAAGTCCCCAGGAGCCGAGGCAGACCGCCTCCCACCCCGCGCTGAGGGTGCAGCTTCCTCTGCGGAGCCGAGCGCTCCTGCGCCCGCGGGCCTGGCCTGGCTCCCCTCTGCTTCCAGCTCGGCCCGCTCTGCAGACCCGATAGCCCCGGCACACACACACTCACACCATACAGCACACACAGACACACACAAACACACATACCACACACACACACCGCACACACAGACACAGACATACACACACACAGAGACACACAGACACAGATAAATGCACGCACGCACACACACCACACTGCACACAGAGATACAAAGACACACCACACACACACAGGCACAGACACACACACACACCCCACACTCCGCACACAGAGACACAAAGACACACACACCACACACATAGGCGCAGACACACACACTCACACATAGACCCACTCACACACACACCACACACACACACACACACACACACACACCACACCACAGCACACCACACACCACACACACACACACACACACCAACACTCACACCCCTCTACTAGGGCAAGACTTAGCTGCAGACTCAGTAGCCCCCAACACACACACACACGGATGCCCACTGTGATTCTTATTTCCTCATTCAAAGCTCCAGAACTTCGTCTGCAGGTGGTCAGCACAGCCCTTGCTCTGGCCCTGGTTTACCCTGCCGTTTCATTTTTACCAGAGTCCCCTCCTCTCACCCCAAGTCTGGCCCTGCAGAACCACTCCTAGTTTCCAGTCCTTCTGAGACTTTGCCCCAAGTTGTCCTTCTTGCCCAATTTGTGGTTGTTTTTGCCTCTGTGTCTCTGAAAGTTTAAGCATCCGTTGTTTTTTTGCTCATTTTTTTCTTTAAACTCTCCTTTAATTTTTCTATGAATTAATCGAAACATCATCTTAGTAATTCTTCATCATGCTGCCAATGTGTCTCCTCTTCNTTGTCCTTCTTGCCCAATTTGTGGTTGTTTTTGCCTCTGTGTCTCTGAAAGTTTAAGCATCCGTTGTTTTTTTGCTCATTTTTTTCTTTAAACTCTCCTTTAATTTTTCTATGAATTAATCGAAACATCATCTTAGTAATTCTTCATCATGCTGCCAATGTGTCTCCTCTTCTTCAGTTCAGTTCAGTCGCTCAGTCGTGTCCGATTCCTTGTGACTCCATGAATCGCAGCACGCCAGGCCTCCCTGTCCATCACCAACTCCCGGAGTTCACTCAGACTCACGCCCATCGAGTCAGTGATGCCATCCAGCCATCTCATCCTCGGTCGTCCCCTTCTCCTCCTGCCCCCAATCCCTCCCAGCAGCAGAGTCTTTTCCAGTGAGTCAACTCTTCGCATGAGGTGGCCAAAGTACCGGAGTTTCAGCTTCAGCATCATTCCTTCCAAAGAAATCCCAGGGCTGATCTCCTTCACAATGGACTGGTTGGATCTCTTTGCAGTCCAAGGGACTCTCAAGAGTCTTCTCCAACACCACAGTTAAAAAGCATCAATTCTTCAGTGCTCAGCCTTCTTCAGAGCCAAACTCTCACATCCATACATGACCACAGGAAAAACCATAGCCCCGACTAGACAGACCTTAGTCGGCAAAGTAATGTCTCTGCTTTTGAATATGCTATCTAGGTTGGTCATAACTTTTCTTCCAAGGAGTAACCGTCTTTTAATTTCATGGCTGCAGTCACCATCTGCAGTGATTTTGACCATCTAATTCTTCATAAAAGGAGTAAGTACGCTGTTTCTGAATTTCCAGGTATGGTATTTCCCCAGCTCGTCTGAGCAACACCTGGAGAATTGGAAAAGGTCTGTGTCTTCTGTTTCCCACTGTGGATTTCCTGAGTCGGACAAACAGGGAACGAGACCATGGATGTATTTTCAACTTTGCCCCAATTTAATATCATGAGATTGTTGGCTCTCTGCAGATAAACCCAGAAAGGTAACACAGTAGCGCATAAACTACTAAAAGGATTTAACTGTGAACTAGACAGAATGATTCAATTTATTGGGAAGAAGATACAGAAGCAAACACTTCTGGAAATCATGAAGAAGATTGTCTGACAAGAGAGACTCATCCTAAACCATATCAGAAACCCATGAAAGTCAAATAATTTGGTTTCCAATAATAGGTATTTTATAAATAAAGTACAGATTAGAACTTTTAGAAGCAAACCTTAATACTTATGTATAAGGAAGTGCCAGATACAATAAAAGTGATATGAAAATTCCTTGTAGAAAGCAGGAACCCTTAAATAAGGGGTTTGGTTCCCACTGGATATACATTTAGACAAATAAAACAGAAGCCCTATTCTACTTTTTACACCAAAATAAATTATAGATTGAACAAAGATTCAAACATAGAAGGTAAAGCCATAAATTTATGGAAGGAAGCCTGGGTGAATAAATTTATACTCCTAATGGAAATGGCCTTTGTAATCAGGACACAAACCCATACTATAAAGGAGAGAAAGGATAAATCTAACTGCTTCAAATATTAACTTGTGTTTGGGAAAAATAATTCAAGAACTAAGTGAAAAATAATGACATATTTGGAAAATAGTATTTCAACATTATTGTCAGATAAATGGCTAATTTCTTTAGTAAACAGAGCTTATAAGAATTAATAAGAAAAGACAACTAAAGAAAAATGAATATGAGCAGATACTTTACAAATAAAAATATATTGCCAGTGAAAATACAAAATTATACTCACTTTCAGTCATCGTAACAAACAGGAATAATGGGATTATAGATGGTCATTACTTGGGGATTAGTGAATTTTTAAAAGCCGGCTATGACAAACACCACTCTCACACACAGTTGTGTGCAAAGGGAGTCATCCTTTCTGAACTCTGTACAAGATGCCCCAGTAACACTTCTATGTGCTTATTTTTTTATATCAAATGCTCTTACTCTAACAAGCTTACAAGCTTATTACTAGCAACGCACTGCACATTCCCCAGAGCCCTCTCTCCATGACTTGGGGTTTGATGCAGGGTGGGTTTTTGAAGCTCACACTGGAGCCGGTGGAAGGGAGCATGAGTCAGGGTCTGCTGTTGGTCTCCATCGGTGCGGACCGCTAGCAGGCGCTGGCTTTGGGCAGCACTTGAGCTTCTTAAGTCACCTTGTGCAGCTAGAATGTTCCATGGGCCAGGGAATAGACTGTGCTCTGTGCCCAGGAGTCAGAGGTGTCTCGTGGCTGGACTTGAGTCGCTGGCTCACTTTGCTTTTCTCGTTGAGGGGTGTCTGTCCTATGAGCCGCCTTTTCAGTTCTGCCGTCCTGTTCCTCTGCACTGACAGACATCTTGCAGGAACTGTATTACGTTTTATTGATTTTCTTGGACTATAGTTGCTTTACATTGTTATGTTAGTCTCTGCTGCATAGCAAATTGCTGCATAGCAGCTGTATGTGTACCTGTATCCCCTCTTTTTTGGGATGAGTAGAATTCCCTGGGCTATACAGTAGGTTCTCATTTTTTATTAGTTTATCTATTTTATACATAGTATCGAGACTGTATATGTCAATCCCAGTCTCCGGATTCACCTCACCCCCTCCCTGCTTGGCGTCCGTATGTGTGTTTCTTCTCTAGTATTTCTGCTTTGCAAATGCGATCATCTATACCATTTTTCTGATGCTTTGAACTGTGCTGTTGGAGAAGACTCTTGAGAGTCCCATGGACAACACAGAGATCCACCCAGTCCATCCTAAAGGAGATCAGTCCTGAATATTCATTGGAAGGACTGATGCTAAAGCTGAACTCCAATGCATTGGCCACCTCATGTGAAGAGCTGACTCACTTGAAAAGACCCTGATGCTGGGAAAGACTGAAGGTGGGAGGAGAAGGGGACGACAGAGGAGGAGATGGTTGGATGGCATCACTGACTCAAGGGACATGAATCTAAGCAAACGCGAAGAGATGGTGGAGGACAGGGGGGCCTGGTGTGCTGCAGTCCCTGGTGTCGCCAAGAGTCAGACATGACTTGGCAACTAAGCAACATACCGTTTTTTTAAGATTCCACAGATATGCGTTAATACACGATATTTGTTTTTCTCTTTCTGAGAACTGTATCCATTTAAAAGGATTGTGAGGTTCATGTCAAAGCTCCCCAGGAGACGCTCTGCTCAGCCAGAGCCGAGGCGTTCTGCCCTCTGCCATCTGTCCGGGCGGCCATCCCTTCCCACTGGAGGATGCTGCATGGCCGGAGCCCTCCGTTTTCAGGCCTCTGTAAGTTGAGCTGGCCCTGGCAGAGGACAGTAACCCCAGGTCCAGTTACTGCACAGCCTCTTGTGCCTGCTAACAGGGGGGCTCTGGCCAGACCTTCCCGGGTGCCTCTCGGCCTCCTTTCAGCGTGCTTCTTGATGAGATGTGAGCGTGGCTTCCCAGGTGTCTCAGTGGTAAAGAATTGCCTGCCAAGCGGGAGAGGCAGGCTGGATCCCTGGGTCTGGAAGGTCCCCGAAGGAAGAAAAAGCAACCCACTCCAGTATTCTTGCCTGAGAAATCCTATGGACAGAGGAGCCTGGCGGGCTGCAGTTTGTGGGGTCGGATAGGACTTGGTGACTAAACAATAACCCAACTGCACGCAGCGCAGTCCTCTTGGTTGATGGCAGCTTCAGAGTCGGGATGGGGTGGACGCCCAGTGAGGCAAGTCAGCGAGTGGGCGGAGCATCCTGCCGGGACGGGCCCAGCAGACCGTGCTGCACCCCCACTGCTAGGGATCTGCTGAGACTCACCTGCAGATGCACTCCAGACCGAGTAGGAGGCTACTTCCTTTCTGCTACCAGGAGACCTGGGGCTCGATTTGTTCTTAGCCCTGTTCCCTGGTGCCCCAAAGGTCGGGGCCCTTGCAGCGGGTCGTGTTTACCCTCATCGCTCAGCCTCAGGAAGGTGTTTCCTCTGCCTCTGGGCTCCTTCCAGAACCCCCTGGGTTTGCACTGGATGCCATAGTTCTCATCCTGTCCATTGCTAGCCCAGCTCAGGGCTGAGCTCTGAGCGATTATGGAGCCCCGCCTGGGAAGGCGCTGGGAGAGCCCAGGACCTTATCTGTAAAAACCTCCCAGGGAGACAGAAGCCTCCGTCCGGGGGAGTGCTCAGCAGTGACAAGATCTCAGGAGCCCTGAGTCAGGCCGCCTTCCACTGCAGCTAGAAATGACAGTCTTATCTTCAAAGACGGTGGAGTGGGGAGATAATCCACTTTCAGTCAGGGTTTACAAAGCAAGCCTTGCCTCTTCTTCATCTTAAAATAGCTTGAATGAAGGCCTGTTAGCCAATGACTGGGAAACCGCCGTTTAAATAATTACACAAACTCATGGTTACCAGGGGGAGAGATGGAGGCGGGTGGATGGGGAGCCTGGGGTGGACTTGTCCACACTGCTGAGTCTAAAATGGACAGCTGTCAGGGACCTGCAGCGCAGCCCAGGGAGCTCGGCGCAATACTCCGTCACAACCTGAACAGAAAGAGAGTCTGGAAAGGAGGAGATGGGTGTATGTAGAAGGCGTATGGCTGCCTGTGCTCAGTGGTCCTGTCACGCCCGACTCTTGGCGAGCCCACGGACTCCTCTTCTGGTGGCCCGCCAGGCTTCTCTTCTGTCCATGGATTCTCCAGGCCAGACCCCTGGAGTGGGTTGCCAGTTCCTTCTCCACATAGTGTGTACATGCATAGCTAAATCACTTCGCTGTACACGTGAAAATAACACAACATCATACATCAACTACGCCCTAATAAAAAAGAAAAATTAAAAAAGAAATGTTAAAAAAATAAAAGGAAAACATCATGCCCTTGTGAGAGATTCGTGTTCAGGTTTTTATTGCTTTTCAAGTCTGATTGTTTATAAATCTGTACATTTCAAGGTGTGAGGCACACTTGAATGATACTACTTGGGTTTTGCTGTCGGCGAGCCTGGAAGGTGAGTCCTTACTGGGAGGGTGACTCTGCATGGGGGCAGGGATGGAATTTCTGCGTCTGCATGCACGCGGGCAGAAGTGGGGTTTCCTGTTTGCACATGGGCGGGGGTGGGGCAGGGGCAGCAGTGGGCGCAGGCAGTGGCGGCATCACCCCTCATGGACGGCCCCTCCCCTCCATGCTGAGGGCCGCCAAGGCTTATAGACACCGTGGGTAAGTCGGTGAACAAAACAAAGATCCTGGGCCTCGAAGAAGGTCCATTTTCTTGGGAAGAGACCGATATTAACTAACAAGCATACTAAAGTATGTTTTTCAGTTGCTAAGTTGTGCCCGATTCTGCATCCCCAGGGACCGCAGCACACCAGGCTTCCCTGTCCTTTACTGTCTCCCGGAGTTTACTCAGACTCATGTCCATCAAGTCGGTGATGCCAGCCAACCAGCTCATCCTCTGCCATCCCCTTCTCCTCCTGCCTTCAATCTTTCCCAGCATCAGGGTTTTTTCCAGTGAGTCAGTTCTTAGCATTAGGTGGCCAAAGTATTGGAGTTTCAGCTTCAGCATCAGTCCTTCCAATGAATATTCAGGACTGATTTCCTATAGGATGGGCTGGTTGGATCTCCTTGCAGTCCAAGGGACTCTCAAGAGTCTTCTCCAACACCACAATTCAAAAGCATCATCTTCTGGCGCTCAGCTTTCTTTATAGTCCAGCTCTCACATCCATACATGACCACTGGAAAAATCATAGCCTTGGCTAGATGGACCTTTGTCAGCAAAGTGATGTCTCTGCTTTTTAATACACTGTCTAGGTTTGTCATAGCTCTTTTTTCTTCCAAGGTGCAAGCATCTTTTAATTTCATATAGTAAGGTAGAATACGGTAAACACTGTGAGTGGGAAGTGCAGTCCAGGAGGGTGCTGGCAGAGCAGGGCAGGGGAGGGGTGGCCAGCATGCAGGAGGGGGCCTTGTGGGGAAGGTGATGTCTGAGCCAAGTTTGGATGAGTTGGAACTCTTCTCTGCCACTGACTAGCTGAGTCAGCTGGACAGGACCCCTGACCACACTGAGGCTGTGTTTCCTCACCTATGAAGTGGCAACAATATTTAACTTACTGTGGACAATTAAAAGGCCAAACAAACCTTGGCAAAGCAGCAGGCCTATACTATGTCCTCCGAAAGCTGTAGGGTTTTATGATTTGTTTTATTATGACCCATACTGCTGCTAAGTCACTTCAGTCATGTCTGACTCTGTGCGACCCCACAGACAACAGCCTGTCAGGCTCTTCCGTCCCTGGGATTCTCCAGGCAAGAACTCTAGAGTGGGTTGCCATCTCCTTCTCCAATGCATGAAAGTGAAAAGTGAAAGGGAGGTCGCTCAGTCGTGTCCGACTCTTAGCCACCCCATGGACTAGACCCCACCAGGCTCCTCCGTCCCTGGGATTCTCCAGACAAGAAATCTGGAGTGGGGTGCCATCTCCTTCTCCAGTGCATGAAAGTGAAGAGTGAAAGTGAAGTCGCTCAGTCATGTCTGACTCCTAGCAACCCCATGGACGGCAGCCCCCCAGGCTCCCCCGTCCCTGGGATTCTCCAGGCAAGAGCACTGGAGTGGGGGCCATTGCCTTCTCCCATGTCCTCCGAAAGCTGTAGGGTCTTATGACTAGTTTTATTATGACCCATTCAGTTGCTCTCAGTTTCTGTTTCAGAATGACGAGGAACTTGTTTGCAAAGCAGAAACAGAGAGGCAGAGAACAGGCACGGGATGCCAAAAGGGAGGCGGGGGGAGGGGGGACTGGGAGACGGGAGCTGACGCACAGACACGGTGGCTGCTGCATGCAAAGTCGGTAACTGATGAGAGCCCCCACGCAGCACAGGGGACGCCAGCCCCTGCTCTGCGGTGCCCTGGATGGGAAGGGCATCCGACACACAGCCGTGTAAACGCACGGCTGACTCATTTGCTGAACAGGAGAAATTAACACCACACTGTAAAGCAGCCACAACCCCAATAAAAATGAAGAAAACTGTAGGTAGAAGTGTTTAATCGAATGCATTTTTAAGGGGATAGATGTTCTGAGATGGTGTCACACAGACCTTGAGCTTCTGTGATCTGATAAAACCTTGAATTTTTTCTTCCTTCCTCTGTTAGAGGAGCTGGGGCAAGCAAACGCCAGGGCACTGCACGGGGGGCCACCTGATCTTGTCTTCCTTTCACTATGCGGCGTGTTTGGGATCCACCTGGGTCCTGACCTCCGCAGGCCCGGGTGGGCAGAAGAGTGATTCAGAACCATGTGGGCCCGGGAAGCTGAGCCCCGACAGCCAGGTCGGGGGCCTCCCTTCATGGGGACAGCAAGTCCACAGAGGTGTGTGGACGGCCCCAGGGAGGATGGGAAACTCTGACGAACTACACTGTAGACCTGGAGGCAGTTAGGGTTACTTACTGATGCTGACATGGAAGGTAGCTCAGACACTGAAGAATCTGCCTGCAGTGCAGAAGACCCAAGTTTGATCCCTGGGTTGGGAAGATCCCCTGGAGAAAGGCATGGCTTACTTACAGGTTTGAAGATGGTTGTTCATTGCCAGCAGGCTTCCAAATTGCTTTGAAACCTGGAGAAAAGGATCTAGTCCCCTGGATATGGAGCTTGGCCAGAGAATCTGGGTCACATCCGGCGAAAGGAGGCGAAGGGGGTTTGCAGCGTGAGACCTGGGCTCCTGCAGGGCCCAGGAGAGCCCGGAAAATCCAAGCTGCTTTCAGCGGCCACAGAGGCCCCAGGCCTCCCTCTGGGTTAGCTGGGAGCAGGACAAAATCCTAAATTCCTCCAGCGGGAGGGGCCCTGGGACTTCGGAATCTAGACTCTGGTGGGTCAGGGCCGCTGAATTTACTGCTGGGGAGGAGTGGACTAAAGCAAGATGGACGGAGAACCTTAGTACAGGACAACTGGAAGCTTTTCTGTTTTTCTGTGTGGCTATTTTTTTTAACCTTTTGTTTTCAAGTTCAATTTTTTTTTTTTTTTTTTTTCCTGGCCATGCCCTGTGGCATAGGGCTTCCCGGTGGTGCAGACAGTAACGAATCTGCCTACGATGCACGAGACCTGGGTTCAATCCCTGGGTATGGAAGACCCCTTGGAGGTGGAAATGGAAACCCACTGCAGGATTCTTACCTGGAGAATCCCACGGACAGAGGAGCCTGGCGGACTGCAGTCCATGGGGTCACAGAGAGTCAAGACAGGACTGAGCGGCTTTCACTCTCTCATTCCCTGGGGCAGAAGGATCTTAGTTCCTGCAGTGGAAGCACAGAGTCTTAGCCACTGGACCACCAGGAAGTCCTTGAAAGCACTGTTTTTCAAGGGGAGAGGGGAGAGGCAGAGAGAGAGGATATCCTCCAAAGTGCCTAACTGTGCACACACCGGTGTCTAAGGAGGGGTCTTTGTCCACAGGTCTCTGCTGGACCATAGGACCTGCTGGAAGCATCACTTTGCTGGGGGCGGTCCTTGACTTGCGGCTTGTCCCCCTGCGGACCAGATATCCACCCCTCGCCCTGCTATTTGGTGGCAAACATCTCTAGGAGACGGGACGCTCTTACAGTTTATACAGAAAATGCCAGGCTGGCCTCCAGATTCCATGCTGATCTTTAGAAAATGTAGTTCAGAGGCTTTGTGTACTTCTAAATGCATCTCTTCTATAAAGTGTAACCGTTCTCTTGCGTAACCCAACGTAGCCTGAATTAATATCGCTATAATTGCTGAGGGATTTAAGGATCAAAAGTATTTTCAAATAAATTAGGTACTTTCCAAAATAGGATTTTCTTGTCCTCGTTTTGATTATGAAACCTCAAAGAAACTCAAGGCCCGGGGAAATGGTGGAGATTTTCTTGTTTTGGGGTGTCCTTTTAGGCTGTGCCAACATTTGATGACCTCTCTCTGGATGATTTCTTTTTATAACCATGGAAAGGATGCTGTGGACCACCGGGAGACTGTCTGCGGCAGCGGCCCCCAGCTCTTCTGGCACGTAGAGCAGTTTCATGGAAAACAATTTTCCCGTGGACCAGGGTGGGAGGATGGTTTCGGAATGATTCAAGCACGTGACATTTGCTGTGCATTTTATTTCTGTTATTATTATATCAGCTCCATCACAGATCATGAGAGTAAATCCTGGAGATGCAGGACCCCTGGACTCTTAAAAGATTTCTCCCTGCTCTATGAATGTCCAACTATGTTCATATCTCATGCACCTGGCTTCAACTCTCTGGTTGATGGCAGGAAGGTTAACTTCTTTGGCAACCGTGGGTCTTAGAACAGGAAGAGTGTACCCACACCTGGGACTTACAGGGGACTTGAAAGCAGCCATCCAAGCAAGGAGGGAGAGGTGGATAGGCCCTTTTCCAGAAGTAGAGGCCACGGGAGTTTATTTACATTGACGCTTGCTCATTAGAAAAGTTTCCGTTGTCGTTTCTCTTGAAAATGAGAGAGATGTTTAAAAGCAAAAGACAGACTTCTAAGCAAAGTGTGTCCTTCAGCAGATGGGTATATGCTCTTCAGGCTCCCTCCATTCTGGCATTGATCTCACAGGAAAAAGGTGCAAGTATCTTGCTGATGAAGATCCATACAGTCAAAGCCAAGGTGTGAGAAGTGGACCATAACGAAGGCTGAACCCCAAGTAATTGATGCTTTCAAACTGTGGTGCTGGAGAAGACTCTTGAGAGTCCCTTGAACTGCAAGGAGATCAAATTAGTCAACCCTAAAAGAAATCAACTCTGAATATTCATTGAAAGGACTGATGCTGAAGGTCCAACACGTTGGTGCTGATGCAAAGCGCCAACTCATTGAACTCATTTGAAAAGACTCAGATGCTGGGAAACACTGAAGGCAGAAGGAGAAGGGGATGACAGAGGATGAGATGGTTGGATGGCATCACCGACTCGATGGACATGAGTTTGTGCAAACTCTGGGAGATGGTGAAGGAGAGGGGAGCCTGGTGTGCTGCAGTCCAAGGGTCTCAAGGGTCAGACACAACTGAGCCACTGAACAATGGAAGCAGCGCTGCCTGGTTGCTGTCAGGGACCTTTCATCCCCATTTGGAAATCTTACTGAAGATCTCTTCTTTCTTCCTCATCCTCCACCCGAAAATAGGAGGTCTTCCAGTGAGATGCCTTGGGCCTCATGGAGAAAACATACAGTTGACCTATTCCCATCAGAAATACATGCCGACATTCCAGCTCTGTAGAAGGAAGGGACTGTGATAATTCTTCCGAGCTGTGTTATAGAACTGGGGTGTGCACAGGAGGCTGGAAGTCTCTGGAGACTCGCAGGTCTTGTGAACCACAGACCCCTGGGTTCCTTGCCCTGAGCCTCTGATCCAGCACAGCTGAGGTAGAATCCAAGAATATACCTTTCTCACCAACAGCCAAGTGCTGCTGATGCTGCTGGCTTAGGAAGATGCTTTAAACCTCCATTCCAGGCCAGTGATTCTCAACCATTGAGTCACTGGAGGTGTTGCAAGAAGGGAGACCCCCTCCAGGGCCTGAGAATGGGCTCTTGTCTAATAAGGAGAAGTGAGTTGTCCAAGGAGACCCGTGTGCTGACAAGCAAGAGACTTTACTGGACAGGAGTGCTTGGGTGGAGAGCAATAGGGTAAGGGGACCCAGGAGAAGACCTCTGCCACAAGGCTTGCGGTCCTGGGTTCACGGTGATGGGTTTGCTTCCGGGTTGTCTGTGGCCATGCATTCTGGTGCAGGAGTCTTCCTGGCAGTGCACGCTTCGCTCAGCCGAGATAGATTCCAGCAGTGAGGATTCTGGGAGGACATGTGGACTGGTGTCTCCTCTCTCATTTTGTCT
Organism: Neotragus moschatus; assembly: GCA_006410615.1. Lineage (NCBI taxonomy): Eukaryota > Metazoa > Chordata > Mammalia > Artiodactyla > Bovidae > Neotragus > Neotragus moschatus. Next base: position 713,984 of record SJYA01003031.1, on the reverse strand, counting down.
CTTCCGGATTCTTCCAGTTGGTGGTGGCTCATTAGTTCCATGTTTCTTACCAGGATTTCCTGTTGTAAAATAATGCATCCAAGTGGCTACTGTGGTGCCTGGTGGGGTGAGCATCTTTCCTAACTAAGGGGGTTTTTAAAATCACAGTTCTCAAGCCATGTGCGTGTGTGCGTGCTAAGTCACTTCAGTCATGTCTGACTGTGCAACACTCTGGACTCTAGTCCTCCAGGCTCCTCTATCCGTGGGATTCTCCAGGCAAGAACACTGGAGTGGGTTGCTAGGCCCTCCTCCAGGGGATCTTCCTGACCCAGGGATCCAACCGCGTCTCGTATGTCTCCTGCAATGGGTTCTTCACCACCAGTGCTACCTGGGAAGTCCACTCAAGCCACACCCTTGACCAATTAGATTCCCTAAAGCTGAGAACTAGACATCAATTTTTTTTTTTTTTTATGTTTTTGAGATTTCCCAATGATCCCAGTGTGCAGCTAAGTTTGAAAACCACTCTTCTAGGTCCACCTTTCTCCTTATTTTTCTGGTGAAAACATGGAGGCTGAGAGCAGTGAAATCACTCAGGGTCATCCAGCCAGTTATGTGCCCTGGTTCTCTTGATGTCTGGACCAGGGTATCAGACAGGGTACTTTGACTGCATGACAGCTCTTTACTGATATATTTGGAACTGAAATTTAGCATCGAGTAAGTAAGAGTCTCCAGGGCTCCTGCTAAAAAGTGGATTCTGACTTAGCAGGTCTGGAGTGAAGTCTGGGATTCTGCATTTTTAAGGAGTCCCCAGGTTTGGTCCAGATAGCTGGTTCCCAGATTGCACTTTGAGTAGGGAGGTTGAAATGTACCTCTACCTAGGTTTTCTTGGTGGTATTTCAAAGGCAAATGTATGGAAACCATGAGGCCAGGTACAAGATTATAGCTACTACATGGAAGTTGGTGTATCAGAGCCAACCTAAGCTCACGGTGCTAATTGCTTTAAAGTCGATTCACTTATATTTTCCATTTCTGTTTGAATGTCCTTCAGTCAGTCATGTTGGGAAGGAAATACTTGAATTGTTTTAGGCTTCTCTTTTCTGATGTCATATTTAGGAGAAGGTAATACGGCGTTCTGACTGCAATTTTGACCTCAAGAAACAGAGTATCTGGGTTCAAATTCAAGCTATGCCATTGAATAGCTAGATGATGTGTGTGATGCTCCATCTCGATGGAGCTCAGTTCTCTCATCTGTAAAAGGCAGACGGTAATGACACTTGCCTCCTGGAGTTGTCGAGAGGACCTAATAAGGCAATGCCTGGAATGTTCTTGTCACTATCCAGGCATGTAGTGAAAGCTTAGCGGAGTCCTGGCTCTCACTAAGCTTCTGCCTTGCTGGCTGGTGGCCGTAGCTGGCTGACCAATGCGGGCACCAGGGCTCCCAGGACGCAGTCTTCTGACCTGGCTGTCAGAAAGGTCCCTGGAAGGACTTCTCAGGAGACCAAATAGGAGCTGTATTCGAATCAACCCCAGGGATCCAGTTGCAGAGTGGAGTTGTCTGAGGAGAAGCGTGGAAGGTACTGGCACCCCGGGAAGGCTCCCTGTGGAAGAGCAAAGACTGCCTAGTACTGGAGGGTGCTTTGTGGACCTCACAGGGTGAGCCAGCGTGTTCGTTTGCTGGCCCAGTGGTTCCAGAGCTGTGGTTTTAGCACCAGTAGTAACCAAGCCTCCTGAGAAGTCATTGGAAATGCATATTTTTTGCTTCCACCTGAAATGGACTGAATTTGAAATTCTTGTGTGAGATTCAACAGTCTGTGGCTTAAGGAGTCCTCCAGGAACTTTTAATGCAAGTGGAACTTCATGAAGCACTGCTGTGGGCATAGGCAGCCCTAAAGGACGTTAACAGAGGCATGATAAAAGCGGGCTCTTATACTGTGGGATGATCATGTTGGCGGAAGAGTGAAGCATTGGCTCCAATCTCTGCGTCGGGGCTGCAGAGAATTCCCGGAAGTTATCATGAGGGTTGTGACAGTCTCACCAAGTTCTGCATATCCTCTTCAAGTATGAAAATCCCAGAGTGGCTCCAAATACTCTCTTGCACACATACCTTCCACTCTCTTTGAATGCACCAGATGATTTTGTGGCTAAAAATGAAAAAATCTATTTAACGGCATAATTGCATTTATAAGTGCTTGTTGCCATGTATTTCTTCAATCAAATGATAGCTGGAGGTAAAACATTTATTCATTCAATATTTAATGAAGATTTGCTCTGTGCTGGTAACTTTTCTAGGTACTGGAGGCAGAAGAGTGAGCAAAGTGATAAAATTGTCTCCCCTAATGGGGTTTACATCTTTGGTGGAGATCCAGACATGGAATAAGTTAAATAAGTAAAATATCTCCTGTGATGTATAAGGATGCATTTTTAACTTATTTTATTGAAGTATAATTGATTTACAGTGTTGTGATAATTTCTGCTGTATAGCAAAGTGATTCAGTGAGTGTGTATATATATTTATATATATGTATATATAGCTGTGCTATATATATTATATATATAATACATTATACAATTAATATGTAATTATTATATATAATTATATAATATAAAGTGTATGTGTGTGTATATATATATATATATATATA
>SJYA01003031.1:658943-703221 GCA_006410615.1 Neotragus moschatus | reverse complement strand
GACACGACTGAGCGACTGAATTGAACTGAACTGAACTGATCATCCTTATTATTATTTTAGTAGTTATTATTATTTGAAATTAGAACTGTTTGAATAATTCCATCTGTGTGGTCCAGTACATACCAGCAGTGTATAATTTAATTACTGGAATATTTTACTCTTATTTCTAAATTAAATTTTCCTTTTAGAAATTTCTTTAGGCCTTTGCTAGTCTGAATACTCCAATTCTAAGGGACAATGAGAGAATGAGCTTCCATTAAATTTGCAGTCAAAGAAAAATTGGAGACAATTTCTATACCATCCTGCATCATCAGTGACTCCTGGCTCACTGTAAGTGGAGTAGAATGGATGAGAATTAGCAGCACAAGCCAGGATGTGTGTGTGCCTCATGGCGATTCAGCAATTAGTATCATAGGCAGCGCTACACAGGGAAGTGGGAAATGGGTCACAGCAACCAAAAAGCTGTTTTCTCTCCTGCACCGTGGCCTCTGACCTTGACCTCTGGTCAGGGCCTGGCATTCTCTGGGTGCAGGGCCCCTCCAGAAGGCTGTCTGAAAAGTTTGTTTTTAAATTGGGGTATAGCTGCTTTGCAGAGTTGTGCTAGCTTGCCTTACTGCAAAGTGACGCAGTTGTGTATGTGCGTGTGGGTGTTAGTCGCTCAGTCGTGCCTGACTCGTTGTGACCTCTAGCCTGCACCCTGCCGGGCTTCTCCGTGGGCCTCCCATGTGACTCAAGTGGTAAAGAATGTGTCTGCAGTGCAGGAGGTCTGGGTTCAATCCCTGGGTTGGGAAGATCCTCTGGAGAAGGGAATGGCAACCCACTCCGGTATTCTTGCCTGGAGAATTCCGTGGATAGAGGAGTCTGGCAGGCTCCATGGGGTCACAAAGAGTCAGACACGACTGAACAACTAGCCACAGGCTCCTCTGTCCATGGCATTCTCCAGAGAAGACTCCTGGAGTGGGTTGCCATGCCCTTCTCCAGGGGATCTTCCCAACCCTGGGACTGAACCCCAGGCTCCTGCACTGCAGGCAGATTCTTTATCGTCTGAGCCACCTGGGAAGCCCGATTCAATTATATATACACACGTATCCCATGGAGGCTCAATGGTAAAGAATCTGCCTGTCAATGCAGGAGACTCAGGAGAGTGAGTTTGATCCCTAGGATGGGAAGATCTCCTGGAGGAGGAATTGGCAAGCTGCTCCAGTGTTCTTGCCAGGATAGTCCCGTGGACAGAGGAGCCTGGTGGGCTACGGTCTATGGGGTCGTGAAGAGTCAGACGCCACTGAGCGACTGAGCAGGCACATCCCTTCTGTTTGGGATTTCCTTCCCATTTAGATCACAGCAGAGCACTGAGTGGAGTTCCCTGTGTGGTACAGTGGGCTCTCATTAGTTACCTGTTGGCATTTGGTGGTGTTTTCTCAGTGGTTTCCGACTCTGTGACCCCAGTGGACGGTAGCCCACCAGGCTCCTCTGTCCATGGAATTCTCCAGGCAAGGATGCTTGAGTAGGTTGCCATTTCCTCCTCTAGGGGATCTCCTGGACCCAGGGACCGAACCCGTGTCTCCTGCGTCTGCTGCACTGGCAGGCGGACTCTACCTGCTAAGCCACCAGAGAAGCCGCCTTTCAGGCAGAGCATATATCCCTGTCGATCCCAGTCTCCCAGCTCATCCGTCCTCTCTTCCCACCTTGATAGCCCTAAGTGTGTTCTGTACTTCTGTGTCTGTTTATGCTTTGCAAAAAGCTCATCTGTGCCTTGTTTCTAGATTCCCCATACGTGTGTTCGTATACAGCACTATTCCTCTCTTTCTGGCTTACCTCACTGTATGACCGTCTTTAGGTCCGTCCGCATCTCTGCAAACGGCACTATTTCAGTCCTTTGTGGGTTGAGTGATACTCTGTTGTGCATCTATACACATCTCATTGATTCACTCACCTTGCGATGGCATTTAGGTTGCTTCTAGGCCCTAGCTACTGTAAATAATGCTGCAGTAAACACTGGGGTGCTGGTATGTTTTTGAGTGATGGTCTCCTCTGGGCATGCGCCCTGGAGTGGGATTGCTGGCTCCTATGATGGCTCTATTTTAGGGTTTTGAAGAACCTCCACCCTGTTCGTCATAGTAGCTGCACCCGCTTACATTCCCACCAGCAGCGGAAGAGGGTTCCCTTTTCTCCACACTTTTTTCAGCACTTATGGTCCATAAACTTTTTGATGGTGGCCGTTCTGACCCGTGTGAGGCGGTACCTCCTTGTGGTTTTGGCTTGCGTTTCTCTGATAGCTGGTGACGTCCAGCATCTTTTCACGTGTCTGTTGGCTCAGGTGGCGGTTTCAATGCCCGTCGCCTCTACCGACGCAGCTCCTAGAGGGCCCAGCTTCCACTGATCGTTTTAGTTTCACTTTAATCTTTGTATTAACTGCAGTATTTTATAATGTCCCTTATTTTACCACAATACTGATACCCCTTTTCATCACCTGTTACCTTTTGGGGATGGCACTGTAACCTTGGTGTCTGACTTTCTCCTCCCTGAGGCTATAAGCAATTTCTGCTTCCTTTTTTCCCCCTGCATTTGTAAATCCTGTATCTGCTGACTCCCGGCTATTTGAATATGGAAACTTAAGTCCTTTCCTCAGAGGCAATTTTCGCTCTCATCAATTACTCTTTCAAATTAGTGGGGCTCACAGTGAGATAGGTGTTTGAATGGGTCAAGGATGTAATATACTCAAAGAACATGGGCTTTGGAGTCAGACCTTTCTGGCTTCTAATTCTTCTTAGCTCTACTCAAGAAGGCAGTTTATCTTTGGAAAAATGACCTCACTAAGTCTCCACTGCTTCACCTGTAAAATGAGAACAAAGATATCTTCATTGTTTACATAAATAATCTATGTAAAGCCATTTAGCACAGAACACAGGCTATAATAAGTGCTCAAAGTGACGGAGCTTCTTATAAAAATAAAGTATGGTTGTGTGTAACTTCTTGCTTGCAGTCACTTATACAGGCAAGTTTTATTTGTCTTCCGTTTTAAAGCCAGTCATTTCCAGAACACCACAATTACTACAGTTCTATTAGTAACTGATTTTACATCTTTTCCAGGGACCAAATGTTTGAGAATTAAAAGAAAATATAAAGTTAGGTTTGTTTTACACAAAACCTGCCAGAAGAAACAATCGCATCAGGCCGAGACTAAACAGAGCCCATGTCAGCTCCACGGGGAGTGTTCCTGAGGAAACTGAAGTCAGAATTTCTTTCTGCTATTACAGAGTTTGTAAGAATGTTCCCCAAACTGATGGAAACCAGAACTCACCGTTCCTAAATCTCGGGAGTTAATGGATGGTACAAATGGGATGTGCTAAGCATAGGCCTCTTGAGATAGCAGAAATGGGATCTCCCTTGTTCTTGGTACATTTCGTTTGATTTGGTGATAGCAATGGTGGCCTAGCCTTTTCTTGGGTGGTTATTTCTCAGTGTCACTCAGTGCTAACTCCAGGGGCATTTCTTGGGATTTTGTGCCATGGCTGTTGTGAAAGAAAATTCAGTTGGAATATGGAAAAAATCACAGTGAAACAGTGACTGAAAATATTCACAATAAGTGAGTGCTCCAGGATATATTGAGGCTTCCCTTGTGGCTCAGTGGTAGAGAATCTGCCTGCAATGCAGGAGACCAGGGTTTGATCCCTGGGTTGGGAAGGTCCCCTGCAGAAGAGAATGGTTGCCCAATATTCCCGTTAAATTCGACAGAGTTAATTATGATGGATATACGTTTAGTTTCTATGTTGCCCTTCTGGAATATGTAGACAGAATGAAAGGGAGAGCTGAACAAAGTCATGGGCTTCCCAGGTGGCACTGTCTGCCTGCTAGTGCAGGAGAGGCAAGAGACAGGGGGTTGATCCCTGGGTTGGGAAGATCCCCTGGAGGAGAAAATGGAAACCCTCTCCAGTGTTCTTGCCTGGAGAATCCCATGGACAGAAGAGGTCGCAAAGAGTTGGCCATGACTGAAGTGACTTAGCATGCAGGCACAAATGACAGGTTCATTCCAACCGAGAAAAAACCTGCTACCTTTGATTGAACATGAATATGAATCTCTTCTACTTTATTTGGGCTGCTGTAACAGAACTCCATGGTTGCTTATGATAACTATCCTTTGGCTTTTCACAGTTCTGGAGGCTGGGGCGTCTGTGGTCAAGGCCCTGGCAGACTTGGTGTCTAGTGAGAGCCTGCTTCCTGGGTCACAGATGGCCCCATACTGGAAAGGACGGGGGTCTTTCTGGGGTCTCCATGACAGGGTACAGGGTCTGTTCTTGAGGACACTGCTCTCCCACGGAGGGCTGTAAGTTCCAGCATATTTATTTTGAGGGTAGGGGACACGAGCATTCTGTTTATAACATTGTGGTATCTTCCAAAGCAGGAGATGTAGGCTAGACCCCTGGGCTGGGAAGATCCCTGAGGAGGAAACAGCATCCAACTCCAGTCTTCCTGCCTGGAGAATCCCACGGACAGAGGAGCCTGGCAGACTGCTGTCCATGGGGTTGCAAAGACTCAGATGCGACTGAGCACACAGACTCAACCTATGCATAACATGTCTTATACTGGATTATAAGCCCCAGTAAGGGTGGTGCTGGAGAAGACTCTTGAGAGTCCCTTGGACTGCGAGGAGATCCAACCAGTCCATTCTGAAGGAGGCCAGCCCTGGGATTTCTTTGGAAGGAAGGATGCTGAAGCTGAAGCTCCAGTACTTGGACCACCTCATGCGAAGAGTTGACTCACTGGAAAAGACTCTGATGCTGGGAGGGATTGGGGGCAGGAGGAGAAGGGGACGGCAGAGGATGAGATGGCTGGATGGGATCACTGACTCGATGGGCGTGAGTCTGAGTGAACTCCGGGAGATGGTGATGGACAGGGAGGCCTGGCGTGCTGCAATTCATGGGGCCGCAAAGAGTCGGACGCGACTGAGCGACTGAACTGAAGTGAACTGAAGGACAAGACACACAAATGGTTGCTTAAATAATCTAATGTCTTACAAATGAATGAATCTTAGCATAATTGATGTAATTGGCTTTGGCCTAGTTTGACTGAAACCAGATTTGTTTATGAAATTTTGTTTTCTCTCTCACTTTTTTTTTCTGTACCACAGGCCATAAAAAAAGAATCCCTGAATAAAATGTAAATGTAAGAGCTTAGACTTTGGAGGTAGAATGTTGGTTTGCAAATTCCGTCTGTAGCATTTTGGTATCTGGTTAAGAATCTGCCTGCCAATGCAGGAGATGCAGGTCTGATTTTCTAGAATTTATTGTGCGACCTTGAACAACTATCTCAACTTCATCACGGCTCCATTTCCTTAAGCCAGTGCTTTGCTGTGCTTAGTCACTCAGTCATGACCAAATCTATGGGACGCCATCGACTGCAGCCCGCCAGGCTCCTCTGTCCATGGGGTTCTCCAGGCAAGAATACTGGAGTGAATTGCCATGCCCTTCTCCAGGGGACCTTCCCAACCCAGAGATCAAACCCAGGTCTCCCGCATTGCAGGCACATTCTTTACCAGCTGGGCCACAAGGGAAGCCCAAGAAGCCCACTGGAGTGGGTAGCCGATCCCTTCTCCAGCAGATCTTCCCGACCCAGGAATTGAACCAGGGTCTCCTGCTTTACAGGTGGACTCTTACCAGCTGAACCACCAGGGAAGCCCTTTCCTTAAGGCCGTGAGAGCACAAAAGAGATATACTCCATGGAGTATCCAGCATTCGGAATGTTCCTGCCTTTATACCTGCGGAGGAAAGGGAACTTATAAGAGAGAATAAATTCACACCTAAAAATGAAACAGGTTTAAGAAAGTTATGTAGTGCTGAGAAAACAATGTTAACAAAATTATAGTCTAAGAAGATTAGAATTATGATTGACTCAGTTCAGTTCAGTCGCTCAGTCGTGTCTGACTCTTTGCAACCCCATGAACTGCAGCACGCCAGGCCTCCTGTCCATCACCAACTCCCGGAGTTTATCCAAACCCACGTCCATTGAGTTGGTAGTGCCATCCAACCATCTCATCCTCTGTTGTCCCTTTCTCCTCCTGCCCTCAGTTTTTCCCAGCATCAGGGTCTTTTCAGATGAGTCAGCTCTTTGCATCAGGTGGCCAAAGTATTGGAGTTTCAGCTTAAGCATCAGTCCTTCCAATGAACACCCAGGACTGATCTCCCTTAGGATGGACTAGTTTGATCTCCTTGCACTCCAAGGGATTCTCAAGAGTCTTCTCCAACACCACAGTTCAAAAGCATCGATTCTTTGGCGCTGAGCTTTCTTCACAGTCCAATTCTCACATCCATACATGACTACTGGAAAAACCATAGCCTTGACTAGATGGACCTTTGTTGGCAAAGTAATGTCTCTGCTTTTGAATATGCTGTCTAGGTTGGTCATAACTTTCCTTCCAAGGAGTAAGCGTCTTTTAATTTCATGGCTGCAATCACCATCTGCAGTGATTTTGGAGCCCAGAACAATAAAGTCAGCCCCTGTGTCCACTGTTTCCCATCTGTTTGTCATGAAGTGATGGGACCGGAGGCCGTGATCTTAGTTTTCCGAATGCTGAGCTACTCATTTATTAAAGAAAAAAAAAATCAACCGTGGAAGCTTTATTGCCTTAAATGTCTGTGATAAACTGTTCCTCACCTGTAAATGGTAAGGACACTTCAGTAAACTCTCTGTTCATCCCCTTGTGTTCAAGAAAGCTCCTGGGGTTTGAAGTGGGGAAGATTGTGAGTTTGGGCACAGCAGAAGGAAGCGTGCAGCGTCTCGCGGGCTGTGGTTCGGTTTCCCTCAGTCATCTGACTGCTCCTCCGTCTGTCCAGTCATCCGTTCATTCCCAGAGACAGACAAGTAGGTGCCAGGAACCTCCTCCTGCACAGGAATCTAGAAGGATTACACCAGATATTCTCCTCAAGACCCGGCACCCTCACAGAGGAGGCAGGCCCGGAAGCATGGCGATGTATTTGCAGATGGAGGCACGGGGCAGCGGAGGGTACCAAGCGTGTGCTCCCGGTACACGGACGGCTGTGATGCTCCCTGTACACGGACGGCTGTGAGTGTTTACCAGCATTGAGGAGGCCAGGCTTGAACTGTGTCCTCAAGCAGGACCCGATGACTGGTTGTTTGCCATAGGTTGATGTGGGTGTAGAGTATACGTGGGGCGGGATGAGACTGAAATAAATACAAATTATGGTGCTTAATACACTGCCATGGCTTCACATTTTCTATGCTTGATTGCTAGTTGAAACTTGCCATTGAAAAAATGAGTTATATTAACTACTCTAGATTGAATCAGTTCCTTTCCATACCTTGGAAAAATATTTACCCATATCAGTAAGGCCCTACTTTAGTTTTCCTTCCCAGCCAAGTTGATCAAAACATTTTTCCCCATCAGACTCCATTCTGAATCCCTTCTCCATCCCTAACCCTTCTCAAAGGGTCAGACTTCACAGTTTTTTGCATATACACATTTTTGTTTCTATTGTGTGAACCTCAGGGATTACAGGGTCATGTAGTAATTGAATATAACTTTGTAAGAAATTGCCAAATATTTCCAAAGTGCTACCTTACTTTGTATTTCAACCAACAAGTATGAAATTTCCAGTTGACCTACATCCTTGCCAACACTTGGTATTGTTTTTCTTTTTTAATTTTAGTTCTCCTAGTAGGTGATGGCTAAGTCACTTCAATCGTGTCCGACTCTGTGTGACCCCATAGACAGCAGCCCACCAGGCTCCCCCGTCTCTGGGATGCTCCAGGCAAGAATACTGGAATGGGTTGCCATTTCCTTCTCCAGTGCATGAAAGTGAAAAGTGAAAGTGAAGTCACTCAGTCATGTCCAACTCTTGGCGACCCCGTGGACTGCAGCCTACCAGGTAGAGGAGCCTACCACGCTCCTCTGTCCATGGGATTTTCCAGGCAAGAGTACTGGAGTGGGGTGCCATTGCCTTCTCCACTAGTAGGTGACAGTAATATCTAATATTTATATTTTGCATTTCCCTAGTGATGCTAAGGATATTTTTATTTGCATATTTGCTGTTTGTATTTTTCTTCTTTTGTGAAATGTCTGTTCAAAAATTTTTTTGCAAATCTTTGAGTTAATATTTCATTATTGAACTATAAGAATTTTTTACATATTCCAAACGCAATTTTTTGTTAAATATATGTGTTGCATATTTATTTTTCTTAGCAACAGCTGGCTCTCCCCCCCTTTTTACTTTTTGTTTTACATTTGCATAGAGTTGGTTGCCAATGTTGTGAGAGTTTCAGGTATACAGCAAAGCGATTCATTTCTACTTATGTATGTATCTATTCTTTCTCAAATTATTTCCCTACTTAGGTTATTACAGAATACTGAGCAGAGTCCCCTGTGCTGTGCGATAGGTCCTTTTGGTTACATATTTTAGATATAGCAGCATGTTGCCTTCTCTTTATGTTTCAATGCTGTCTTTCAAAGGTAGGAAGCTTTAATTTTGATACATATTCAGCTCTCTCTATTCACAAATTCTGTATCATCATATCCAACCAACTGCAAGTGGAAAATATTTTTTAAAACTAAAGAAGGTTCCAAAAAGCAAAATTTGAATTTGCTGGGCTGGCACAGGCAACTATTTACATAACATTTACATTGTATTAAGTATTATAAGTGATCTTGACTTGGCAGCAGCAGCAGCAGAGATGATTTAAAATGTATAGGAGGATGTGTGTAAGTTATATGCAAATCCTATGCTATTTTATGTAAGGGACCTGTGTATCCTCAGATGTTGGTATCCAGGCAATCATGGAACAAATGCTTTGTGACAAAATGACTTCTCTTTGAGGTTACTCACTAAATAACACAAAGGTCCATATTGTCAAAGCTGTGGTTTTTCCAGTAATCATGTATGGATGTGATGGTTGGACCTTAAAGAAGGCTGAGCCCTGAAGAACTGATGCTTTCAAACTGTGGTTCTGGATAAGACTCTTGAGAGTCCCTTGAACAGAAAGGAAATCAAACCAGTCCATCCTGCAGGAAATCAGTCCTGAATATTCATTGGAAGAGCTGATTTTATTTATTTTTTCTTTCTTTCTTTTTTTTTTTCATTTAAAAATTTTTTATTTTTTTCCATCTCAGGTGTACATGAGTTCCCAATCTTGAACCACCTCCCCAACCATTCACCCCATATCAACTCTCTGGATCATCCCCGGGAAGAACTGATTTTAAAGCAGAAACTCCAGTACTTGGGCCACCTGAAGGGAAGAGCTGACCTATTGGAAAAGACCCTGATGCTGGGAAAGATTGAAGGTGGGATGAGAAGGGGGCAATAGAGGATGAGTTGGTTGATTGGCATCACCAGCTCAATGGACATGAGTGTGAGTAAACTTCAGGAGATCGTGAAGAACAGGGAAGCCTGGTGTGCTGCAGTCCCTGGGGTCTCAAAGGTCAGACATGACTTAGTGACTGAATAACAACAACAAGAAGAACAAATAACAGGTCAGTCAGTTCAGTTCAGTCACTCGGTTGTGTCCGACTCTTTATGACCCCATGAATTGCAGCACGCCATGCCTCCCTGTCCATCACCAACTCCCGGAGTTCACTCAGACTCATGTCTATCAAGTCCGTGATGCCATCCAGCCATCTCATCCTCTGTCATCCCCTTCTCCTCCTGCCCCCAATCCCTCCCAGCATCAGAGTCTTTTCCAATGAGTTAGCTTTTCACATCAGGTGGCCAAAGTATTGCGATTTCAACACCAGTTCTTCCACTAAATATTCAGGGTAAATTTTCCTTCAGTTCAGTTCAGTTCAGTTGCTCAGTCGTGTCCGACTCTCTGCGACCCCATGAATTGCAGCACGCCAGGCCTCCCTGTCCATCACCAACTCCCGGAGTTCACTCAGACTCACATCCATCAAGTCCGTGATGCCATCCAGCCATCTCATCCTCGGTTGTCCCCTTCTCCTGCCCCCAATCCCTCCCAGCATCAGAGTCTTTTCCAATGAGTCAACTCTTNTAAGGGATTTGATTTAGGTCATACCTGAATTGTCTAGTGGTTTTTCCTACTTTCTTCAATTTAAGTCTGAGTTGTCAAACAGGAGATGGCAACAGCAAACATTGACATTTTAGGAATCAATGAAATAAACGGACTGGAAAGTGTGAATTAAACTCAGATGATCATTATATCTACTACTATGGAAAACAATCTCTTAGAAGAAATGGAGTAGCATCACAGTCAACAAAAGAGCCCAAAAGCAATACTTGGATGCAACTCAAAATTGACAGAATGATCTATGTTTGTTTCCAAGGAAAACCATTCAATATCACAGTTCAATTCAGTTACTCTGTCATGTCCAACTCTTTGTGACTCCATGAACTGCAGCACGCCAGGCCTCCCTGTCCATCACAAACCCCCGGAGTCCACCCAAACTCATGTACATCGAGGCGGTGATGCCATCCAGCCACCTCATCCTCTGTCATCCCCTTCTCCTGCAGCCCTCAATCCTTCCCAGCATCAGGGTCTTTTCCAATGAGTCAACTCTTCGCATGAGGTGGCTGAAGTATTGGAATTTCAGCTTTAGCACTGGCCCTTCCAATCAACACCCAGCACTGATCTCCTTTAGAATGGAAAGGTTGTACCTCCTTGCAGTCCAAGGGACTCTCAAGAGTCTTCTCCAACATCACAGTTCAAAAACATCAATTATTCAGTGCTCAACTTTCTTCACAGTCCAATTCTCACATCCATACATGACCACTGGACCATAGCATTGACTAGACAGAAATTTGTTGGCAAAGTAATGTCTCTGCTTTTGAATATGCTATCTAGGTTGGTCATAAATTTCCTCCCAAAGAGTAGGCATCTTTTAATTCATTGGCTGCAATCACCATCTGCAGTGATTTTGGAGGACAAGAATATNTTCTCACATCCATACATGACCACTGGACCATAGCATTGACTAGACAGAAATTTGTTGGCAAAGTAATGTCTCTGCTTTTGAATATGCTATCTAGGTTGGTCATAAATTTCCTCCCAAAGAGTAGGCATCTTTTAATTCATTGGCTGCAATCACCATCTGCAGTGATTTTGGAGGACAAGAATATAAGTCTGACACTGTTTCCACTGGTTCCCCATCTATTTCCCATCAAGTGAGGGGACTGGATGCCATAATCTTAGTTTTCTGAATGTTGAGTTTTAAGCTAACTTTTTCACTCTCCTCTTTCACTTTCATCAAGAGGCTTTTTAGTTCCTCTTCACATGCTGCCATAAGGGTGGTGTCATCTGCANTCTATTTCCCATGAAGTGATGGGACCAGATGCCATGATCTTCGTTTTCTGAATGTTGAGCTTTAAGCCAACTTTTTCACTCTCCTCTTTCACTTTCATCAAGAGGCTCTTTAGTTCCTCTTCACTTTCTGCCATAAGGGTGGTGTCATCTGCATATCTGAGGTTATTGATATTTCTCCCAGCAATCTTGATTCCAGCTTGTGCTTCTTCCAGCCCAACATTTCTCATGATGTACTCTGGACAGAAGTTAAATAACAGGGTGACAATATACAGCCTGGACATACTCCGTTTTCTATTTGGAACCAGTCTGTTTCATGTCCAATTCTAACTGTTGCTTCCTGACCTGCAAACAGATTTCTCAGGAGGCAGGTGATGTGGTCTGGTACTCCCATCTCTTTCAGAATCTTCCACAGTTTATTGTGATCCACACAATCAAAGGCTTTGGGGTAGTCAATAAAGCAGACATAGATGTTTTTCTGGAACTCGCTTGCTTTTTCCATGATCCAGCTCATGTGGGCAATTTGATCTCTGTTTCCTTGGCTTTTTCTAAAACCAGCTTGAAATCTACAAGCTTGGCTTGGAGAATTTTGAGCATTACTTTACTATCGTGTGAGATGAGTGCAATTGTGCAGTAGTTTGAGCATTCTTTGGCATTGCCTTTCTTTGGGATTGGAATAAAAACTGATTTTCCAGGCCTGTGGCCACTACTGAGTTTTCCAAATTTGCTGGCATATTGAGTGCAACACTTTCACAGCATCATCTTTCAGGATTTGAAATAGCTTAACTGGAATTCCATAACCTCCACTAGCTTTGTTCATAGTGATACTTTCTAAGGCCCACTTGACTTTACATTCCAGGATGTGTGGTTCTAGGTGTGTGATCACACCATCGTGACTATCTTGGGAGTGAAGCTCTTTTTTGTACAGTTCCTCTGTGTATTCTTGCCACCTCTTCATAATATCTTCTGCTTCTGTGAGGCCCATGCCATTTCTGTCCTTTATCAAGCCCATCTTTGCATGAAATATTCCCTTGATATCTCTAATTTCTTGATGAGATTTCTAGTCTTTCCCATTCTGTTGTTCTCCTCTATTTCTTTGCATTGATCACTGAGGAAGGCTTTCTTATCTCCTGGTATTCTTTGGAACTCTGCATTCAGATGTTTATATCTTTCCTTTTCTCCTTTGCTTTTCACTCTGTTCTTTTCACAGCTATTTGTAAGGCCTCCTCAGACAGCTATTTTGCTTTTTTGCATTTCTTTTCCATGGGGATGGTCTTGATCCCTGTCTCCTGTACAATGTCACAAACCTCCATCCACATTTCATCAGGCACTCTGTATTTCTTTTTCCATTGGGAAGGTCTTGATCACTGTCTCCTATAGAATGTCACGAATCTCCATCTATAGTTCATCAGGCATTCTGTGTATCTGATCTAGTCCTTTAAATCTATTTCTCACTTCCACTGTATAATCATAAGGGCTTTGATTTAGGTCATACCTTAATGGTCTAGTGGTTTTCCCTACTTTCTTCAATTTAAGTCTGAATTTGGTAATAAGGAGTTCATGATCTGAGCCACAGTCAGCTCCTGGTCTTGTTTTTGCTGTCTGTATAGTGCTTCTCCATCTTTGCCTGCAAAGAATATAATAAATCTGATTTCAGTGTTTACCATCTAGTGATGTCCATGTGTAGAGTCTTCTCTTGTATTGTTGGAAGAGGGTGTTTGCTATGACCAGTGCGTTCTCTTGGTAAAACTCTATTAGCCTTTGCCCTGCTTCATTCTATACTCCAAGGTCAAATTTGCCTATTACTCTAGGTGTTTTATGACTTCCTACTTTTTCATTCCAGTCCACTATAATGAAAAAGACATCTTTTTTGGGGTGTCAATTCTAAAAGGTTTTATAGGTCTTCATAGAACCATTCAAGTTCAGCTTCTTCAGTGTTATTGGTTGGGACATAGGCTTTGAATACCGTTATGTTGAATGGTTTGCCTTGGAAACGAACAGAGATGATTCTTGTCTTTTGGGGGTTGCATCCAAGTACTGCATTTTGGACTCTTCTGTTGACCATGATGGCTATTCCATTTTTTCTAAGAGATTCTTTTCCACAATAGTAGATATAATGGTCATCTGAGTTAAATTCAGCCATTCTAGACCATTTAAGTTCACTGATTCCTAGAATATTGACATTCACTCTTGCCATCTCCTGTTTGACCACATTCAGTTTGCTTTGATTCATGGACCTGACGTTCACTCTTGCCATGTCCTGTTTGACTTCTTCCAATTTGCCTTGATTCATGGACCTCGCATTCCAGGTTCCTATGCAATATTGCTCTTATAGCATTGGAGCTTGCTTCTATTACCAGTCATATCCACAACTGGGCATTGTTTTTGCTTTGGCTTCATCCTTTCATTCTTTCTGGAGTTATTTCTCCACTAATCTCCACTAGCATATTGGGCACCTACCAACCCAGGGAGTTTCTCTTTTAGTATCTTATCATTTTGCTTTTTCATACTGTTCATGGGGTTCTCAAGGCAAGAATAATGAAGTGGTTTGCCTTTCCCTTCTCCAGTGAGCCACATTCTATCAGTATTCCAAGTCTATGTCCCAACCAGTCATGTGGCAGAAGCTGAGATGAACAGTTTATGAAGACTTAGAAAACCTTCTAAAACTAACACCCCCAAAAGGTGTCATTTTCAATATAAGGGAGTGGAATGCAAAAGTAGGAAGTGAAGAGATTTCTGGAGTAACAGGCAAATTTGGCCTTGGAGTACAAAATAAAGCANGACTGTTGCTTCCTGACCTGCATACAGATTTCTCAAGAGGCAGGTCAGGTGGTCTGGTATTCCCATCTCTTTCAGAATCTTCCACAGTTTTTTGTGATCCACACAGTCAAAGGCTTTGGCATAGTCAATAAAGCAGAAATAGATGTTTTTCTGGAACTCTCTTGCTTTTTCCATGATCCAGCAGATGTTAGCAATTTGATCTCTGGTTCTTCTGCCTTTTCTAAAACCAGCTTGAACATCTGGAAGTTCACGGTTCAGGTATTGCTGAAGCCTGGCTTGGAGACTTTGAGCATGACTTTACTAGCGTGTGAGATGAATGCAGTTAAATAACTGGTAAAGGTCACCAAAAATCTTGACGACATTAAGTCTCACAGGAGTTGACATCTTAATTGGTCCTTCCACGGGCAGCCTTCGACAGTGCTGACCACTTACTGTTTCCTTCTGCAAACATACTCTCCCTCTTGCCTCTGGGGGTCATCCTCCCTGTCCTTATCTTTTACTCCAGTCCTGCCCAGTCTCCTTCCTTGGGCTGATGAGCCTCCAGGTTCAGGGGGCTGGTCTCTCTGTTCTACATGTTCCCAAGGAGATCCTTTTCACGTCCATAGTTTCAGTTCCTGTGTGAGGACTCTCCAGGGGTCCCTCAGCAGGACGTCTGTGCAGAGCTGTCTTCTCAGTGCCAGGACCCAGTTCCACTCACACCTCAGCCTCAGGATGCCAAAACTCCCAGCTTGTCTTCTCCTCTTAGACTTGCTCTCCCTCACCATCTATATCTCGAAGACACTTCAGGGAGATGAACAAAAGTGCTCTCTAATTTGCGTGATGTTTACCTAACTTACCTTTTTGGTATTGGGAAACCCACCTTAAACCATTTAAGCTCGGGAGATGTCTCATTAATACCTTGGTTTGCACTGATTGCCTACACAGGTTGGCAAATGCTTGGAGAGGAAGCGAAGAATGTATCACAGTAAACCCGAATGGAAAGAGCGTGGAGGCAGAAGAATGTTTATCAGGGTGTGGGCACAGTGAACTGTATGCCCAGCTGTGCTGGCGCAGAGACGTTCACATGGGCGAAGCCCAACTGCAAGGCCCAGATCATCCAAAACAAGACCGTGTCACAAGATGACGGCATCTTTTTCTCTTTAAAGGGTCCGATGACTAAAGCCTGGTCATTATGAACAGAATTACTCCTCAGGGTGGTTCAGAGGTATCTAGGGAAGTTTAACTGCCTACATTAGCTAGCTTTGAACATTTGGCTATTAGTGAGACTAGATTGTGACTCACTTTGGTGAAATACAGCTTCCTGGTAGCCCTCTCAAGAATGAACAGAATTAAAAAAAATTACCGTTTGCCCCAGGACTGGCCCTTTTTGCATCTTTGGTCTGCAGCAGTGTTGCCATTTTTATGCAAGGCACTCCTCACTCATGAGTACTGATTTCAGCATTAAATACTTTACATGACGTCCTCCTTTGAGGATAATCATCATTGTTCACAGAAGATCCCTAGACTGGCCATTGTCTTCTCCAGGAAAGGAGGACGAATTCTTGCTGGCCCAGTCCTAGCAGGGTCTGCCTTCTAACAGTGGCCAAGTCTGCCTCTGGGAAAGCTCTGCTGGCCATCCCCAAAGGAGACGGAGCCAGGGGAAGGCAAGGAGTTCTCGCCTATCAGCAGTGCTTTCTGGAACAGACTGTATCAGGCACCTTGTCTGTAAATGATTCCTTACTGGGGACCGTTGGTTTTGGATTGAAGCTGCAAAGTCTGATGGAAGCCTCTGCAGTGATGGAAATGTTTTTCTTCTTTTAATTAATTTATTTTAATTGGAGGAAAATCACTTTACAATATTGTGTTGGTCTTCGCTCTACATCGATATGAGTCGGCCACAGGCATGCATTTTCCCCCTTCATCCTGAACCCCCTCCCGTATCCGTCCCAAGTCCATCCTTTTTTTTTTAATTGCAATATTCTGTTCATTGAGGTAGCCTCGGTCACATGTGGCCGTCAAGCACTTGAAATGTGACTGAGAAAGTGAGCATTTAATTTTATCTAGTTCACACTTAACCACACACAGCTAAAGATTACCATACAGGACATCTCAGCATTAGAGCACCTTTTTGATTAGTTACAAATGACTTTGTGAAATTAAATCTTGTGAGTTCTTCTTGAGGAAAAATTTTACATTTTTACACTCACTGTTGCAGACGTGAGAGGAAGTTTCCAGGCAAAAACATTTGATCACCTGAGAGAAGCTCCTTGTCTTGACCCATGCGCTAACAGAGGGGCTGAAGTGCAGAGGAACATATGAGACTAAATGTCTAAGAATCCCGACTCTGGTACTCTTAGAATCATCGTAGTGTTTTGCAGGCCCCGGGAATTGTCACGAGAGTGGGGCAAGTAAGAGGGAGTCTGCTTTGCTTCTGGTGAAGACGGGGCAGCTGGAGGAGAGCAGCACTTTGATTTGGTGCCAGTGTTCAATGGTGATGGCAGAGAAGACATGATTCAGTCCTTTCTTCTTAGCTTTCTTCCAGAATGAGCGTTGGCGCAGTTTACTGGAACATTTATTTAATTGTCTTCTTTCCCATTATGACCTACAATGAACACGATTCCCTGTGCTATGTGAGAGCTCGCCCATTCTCTGTTGGTTTGGGTCCCAGACTCTCGCCCATAGCTCTCTCACTGTTCTCCCCTTGTGGACCACAAGACTGTTCTCTGTGTCTGGGAGCTGCTTCTTTTTGCACATGGGTTTATCGGTGTCACATTTTAGACTCCACCTGTAAGTGCTGTCACGTGGTGCTTTTCTTTCTCTGACTTGCTTTGCTTAGTATGATAATCTCCAGGTCCACCCATGTACGTGCAAATGAAAAGGATTGTTCCATCCTTCTTACGGCTGAGTTCTATTCCACTGGATGGCCTGGAATATTTAAACTCCATGACTTAAAATGAACAAATAAAGAATTTAAATGGGAAAACAGGTCCCTCACATGGGCTTTCTTTTATGGATAAAGTGTGAGTCAGTTAACCTGGACAAATGTTTCTGCATCACAGTTTCCAGGTTAGTGTTAGAGTTGCCGTAACTCACTCCCCTTCTTACCTCCTTCCCCTCTGTGGTCACGGGAAGAAGGGCTGGGGCAGTGGCCCACAGCAGGAACAGCTCAGTGCTGCCCGCTGCCCCTGTGGGACAGATCCTGCTTTGACTTCCAAACTGACCTGCCAAGGGCAATACACTTTATGCCCACAAGGAGCTTCATTCTCAGGTAGAAGGTGCTGGATCAATTAGTAGGCGAACCAACAATTCAGAACAGAGGGAAAATGAAAGCCATGGAAGAAAAATTGTGACCGAGTCACACTAAATTCAGTTTTATCTCCAAATCCATTTCTGATTGTATCATTCCATTGGGAACAACGTTTACACAAAGATGGGAACTGAATGGGAGTCTGGACAACTGACGTTGAAGGGAATATGGTAAACATACAGCTTTTCTAGCTAAGGAGTAAAACATAACCTCAACAACAGACTGCCCATTGTCATCCCCAGCCAGCAGCCTTGAGTATTTGGGAGGCAGCCACGCAAGGGAATGTGACAAACACGTATTTGTTTTTCTGATTTGGCAAGTAGATGTTAAAGAATGCAGACTGGAAGGCTTTTGAAACATTTGATATGGAGCCCATGTGTTTCTGGAGACTTTCTCAAAGATAGGGCAGGATCGGCATTTTCCCACGTAGCAAATATTGGTAAAAAATACTGAACATTCCTTATCAGCTTCTATGGAATGGGTCTACTCCTTTTTTTTTTTTTTTTTGACCAATAATAGAATCTTCTCACAAGACTTCTGATTTAGTGCGTTCTATTCTGGCTGCAAGGGGGCTGGCTTGCCTCGTGTGACAAACTGACTTCACAGTGTTCTTTTTCATAGTCATTTTGTTTGTGTTTGTTGTTTTAATTTAAGGGCTGTTTGTATCAGTGCCTTGAAACTTGTTAAGATTACTCAGCGTAATGATGAATGCTGTTTATTACCCGTGTGATTTTTAGATGCAATGTATTTTAGGTGATAGCTTTGACTTTTGAGTTTGTAAATTCGGCATTATAATAGGTTCCTGGCAGAATTATTGTGCATTTTGAAGGAACTAAGGGTATATACTAGAGTGGGTAGCTGTTCCCTTCTTCAGAGAATCTTCAGGTCTCCTGCATTGCAGGCGAATTCTTTACCATCTGAGCCACCAGGGAGGCCCGTAGCAGAGCCTAGCACATACCAGCCACTTACCGGGCTTGTGAAATTCAGCTTTTTTCTCTGCATTCACTCTCTTCCACCCTGGCTGGTCTGTTTCACCAGCAACAGCATTTGAGGGCCATTGTTCTGTCAAGTCACGCTTTGCTTTTATGCCCCACATCCGTCCTGTCTTTTCTACTTCCTGTTCACAGTATCAGGTACAATTCCCTATGTCCTCGATCACGCAGGCCCCAGAATCCCTGCCTTGCCCTTCCCGCCCGCAGCACACACGGCAGATTCAAACTGAAGTAGTTGGGACAGGATGTCAGTAACGTTCCACGTCTGTCGGATCAGTTGCAAGTAACTACTCTCGACTTGCTGTCCAAAATGTTCTCAGTGTTTTCCTACTAGATTAAATATGTGGAGCAGTCTAGCAGTTTAACTCCGGCTCACTGTGGACGCTACTGAAACATATGTGTATATTTCAGAGTAGGTAAGCATATATATGGCTTCCCAGGTAGCTCCGTGGGTAGAGACTCCGCCTGCAAGGCAGGAGATGCAGCTTCAGTCCCTGGGCTGGGAAGCTCCCCTGGAGGAGGGCATGGCAACCCACTCCAGTGTTCTTACCTGGAGAATCCCATGGACAGAGGAGCCTGGTGGGCTATAGTCCGTGGGGTCTCAAAGAATTGGACACGACTGAAGCAACTTAGCACAGCACACAAGCATATATCTATATATATATATACACATATATCTATGTGTGTGTGTGTATATATATATATAATTAAATTTATGCTGAAAGAAAAAGATATGCTAGAAATTATTTCTCCATCAAGAAATCAGTGATTTCTTCTGCTTTCTATAAATACAGATATTATATATATATAGGTGTGTGTGTGATAATAATGTACTTGAACAATGAACATTATATATTATATTGTTTTTCAATGATTCACAGTTCCACAGCATACACAGCCGTGAATATTCAACAGCAGCAACCCCTAATTGTTTTTAACCTCGGCTTTTCTGTGTGGGGAAATGAGTGATCAGGTAGTAGGTTAGGCTGTGAGACAGGGCGTCTGACTGTTTTATGAACCATGAATGGACCACGTGCAGAAGCTCAAGGTTAGAAGTGTTATATTATGGAAAGAACACTATTTTACTCTCAAGGAATCTTTCGAAATGTTGATCTACAAGGTAACCTCTTACTGTGAAGTCTCTCCTTCTGCAGGGGCCAGAATCAACCAAGTGCAGAGTAGGCAGGTGCCTTTAGAGTTGTCTTGATTGACCTCCTCCAGGGGGCCCGGATGGGTAACTGCACCAACCTGAACATTCCTTTGGAATTTACTGGGTTCATTAAAAACACCCGCCTCACTTAGCACCAGCTGGTCAGTCTCTCTGCGAGGCACTTTACCTACAGTTTCTCTAATGTGATGCTCCAGCTGACAACCAGTGGTTTAGAATTCCTATTTGTCTGTATAAATTATTAAAATGAATATTTGCAAATTGGCATTTTAATTAGGTTTGCAAAAATGCGAATTGCTGAAGTGTATAATGTCTTATTTTCTCAGATAATCTCTGTTAACAAGTGTCCTATAAACAAACAGGTTATTCCAGTATTTTCTTAAGCTCACAGGTTCACACTTTTGTGAATACACAGCTGGCCGTCTTGCGAATGGACCAAAGTATGCTCTATATGTTTGCTCTATAATTCAATTCTGAATTCCAAATATGAATCTAGGCTGGCAGAACCAAGCCTCAGGAAGGGCCAGAGAGGAGTTTTATGAGCTTAGATCACTCGCTTCATCGTATTTACCTTACTTACCTTCATTATTCAATACCTTACTCAGTCTAGGTCTAATAACTGATGTTTACTTAATGAATGTTTTTTAGTTTATTGAATATAATGGGATGTAACGAAAATTGGAATGGAGAGCTATTAACTGCTCTGAAAACTGAATATTCTGTTAAGGCTTAATTTTTAAAAGCTGTGTAAGTTAAAACTGCGTAGTGTATGAAATACCTGATACTAGAAGTAGGGCCGTAGAGTTTTCCATACAAAGGGCGCGCATTGGTGTTTTTCCTGTTCCCCACCTATGGAGGCTTCAAAATGCTTTTCTCAAAGTAGGAGCATCAATATTTCCAGACATGACATTCTGACGCAAGAAGCGGCACTGTGGTAAGTGGTGGCAACACGGCAACTCCTTGTTGCCCACAGTCCTGTCTACACATCCATATATATCTTGACGTTTATTATTGTCAAGATAATGTTACAATGAAGAAAATAATAGTAAACATACATTCATGCCCTAAGTGTGATGAATTCTATAAAAAATGGAAGAATGAAATAGCTGTTTTCTCAAGGAGCACATTTTAGTAGGCTTTACAGGAAACGTGTTACATTTGCCGGTTTTAACTTCATACTACTTTCCAGTAGTATTCTTACCACTGAGCATACACAGATCAAAACAAGCAAAATATTTTCAGAGTGCATCCTAATTTTAAGAGCAGAAACATTAGTCATAGATAATTTTTAAGAGAGTCTTAATTTGGGGCCTCAATTAATATTATAGTCATTTCAGTCACTCAGTCATGTCCGACTCTTTGCGACCCCATGAACCACAGCACGCCAGGCCTCCCTGTCCATCACCAGCTGCCGGACTCCACCCAAACCCATGTGCATTGAGTCGGTGACGCCGTCCAGCCGTCTCGTCCTCTGTCGCCCACCCCGCCTGAGTGTGCATGCACGTGGCTGAAGGATGTGCGGCCACGCCATATTTTCTGTTTTCCAGTGGTCTTTCGCTTTCTCTGTTCAGTTGGGTAGAGAGGGCTGAACTCAGATAGTATCGACAGCTCCCCTCCAATGTCACTACCCTTCCTCGTGGGTCCTGCCCCAGTTGCAGCCTTAGGAGAGGGCCCTGAACTGTGTGTGGAATAAAGTGCAAATGAGACCCGTACCCAGAGGAAGAGAGGCGTATATGCAGAGCAGTTAATTTCCCTAGCGGTAGAGTCAGTGTGTATCTATTCTTTCTTCCTCTCAGCGTGGTGGATAAGAAAAAGAAGCCTGAGCTTTTCCGGAACCTCTTTGGCTCTCCTGAACTAAAGGGGAATCGTAAAGGAAATAATTCCAGAATGTGTTCCTGCTAAATTGCATTCTTATAATTAGAAGAATGAAATGTTTCTGTGGAAGCAGCATAAGCAGCTAAAAATTTGATCAACTTATTTTTTCTCTCCATGATATTATGCTGTCCGTTACCTGATTTCTGAGATTTTAGGGTCATCCAAGCAAAGATACCCTATCCAAACAAGGTAAAGGATATACATGAATGAATACCTTTTGCAAAGCGTGATTCTGACACAGATAATAATAATTTAAAATGCTATGCTTAAAGCTCACTATTATTTATGGACATGTTAAAATGCACCTCAGATTTCAACCCAAACTTATTTTACTTCTGAGTTTTCTAAAGAGGCACCAACCAGAATTTTATTTTGGTTCTTTAACTTTTCATCAAAAGAGAAGTTGGTAGCAGTACTAAACTCATGACAGGCCTATTCCCGACGTTTTACGGATGCCCTCTCTATACCATCAGCTGGACAATAAAGTCAGTTTATAGTGCGCTCTGGCGACTGTAGCGTGCTGTATTTTGCTTTTATCTCCCTCTGTTTGAACATCAGCCCTCTATGTCCTGACTGTTTACTATTTTTCGCTTTAATTGGTTTGTTGTTTCACACTGGATGTTGTTGGCTTTGTCACTGAAGAACGTTTCAAGAGGGAAGTAAGAAAGAGGGGGGAAAATACTGGTTGTGTTAATTTGGCTCCAGCTGATTTTATACCTGGAGCCAGGAGACCGGATGGTTTTTTTGGTATGGTTAGTTGAATCCCGTGCTGATGGCTTCTGCTGTGGGTGTTGTCACCCACCTTGTTAGTAGATCCTCCGGTCCAGTAGGGTTGGATCTGGCATGGGGGAATCATTTTTTACGTGTTCGTCTTTGTTCAGGTGACTGATGGGGCACCAGAGGGTGGTCTGTGTGCAGCTGCCCTGGTGGGATCTGCACGGGTAAGTCGGATGGGATCTCACGCCAGGTCGCTTTGAAAGCGAGATGTCAGGCGAGCCAGCGGCACCAGCGGGGGCCTTCTTCCCTCCGCAGTCTCCTGGAGTCCTCTCACGAGAAAAAGGGAGCGTCCCAGTGCGTTCCGTTTTCCTGGTGCTTCTTTGGATTCTCACCAGTAGGTTTTCGCAGTCTGATGCCTGCCTCTCAGATTAGAACGCTGGCGTATTCTAGCAGTTTCCTAGGATTCGCACAGCCTTTAATTAACGACAAATGGATGCTTTGGAACGTTACCAGCGCTTGAGGGACAGAGCAGGGGGGTGGGCTCCTTTCAGCCTCCGAACACAGTGAAGTCCCAGAACGGGGGCACAGGTGTGAGTGCCCTGCGGGCCAGTCCCCTGCGGGCCAGTCCCCACTGGTGTGCGAAGGAGGGGTCTGTGCTGGTGCCACATTCCACGCCTTCTCCGTGACGGCCGTCCACGTTCCGCCTGCTTGTGAAGCTGGGCAGGCAGGGGGCAGGCGGCCTTGGATCTTTAGAGCCGCAGGCGTGCTGAGTGGCTCAGGGCCCGTGATCTGTAGCTGGATTTGCTGGTTTTAATCCTCTAGTCACCAGGGCTGTCAGGTACGGCTGCCCGTGTTTGTGGTTAAGTTTCTCTCCTGTGCCAGCTTCCTGTCATCTTGCTGCCAGAGTCTGGGACGTGGTGGAAGAAAGCAGTCCTGTAAAAGAATCACTCAGACTGGACACATGTTTTCAGCCAAAGTTCGTTTTCAGAGAGGGGTAGGGGATCATCTGAAGGGTTTTCCCTTTGAATCAAGGGATTCTAGTTACAGGTTTGCTGGTGACTCAATCCAGAGCTCAAGGCAGAAAAAGAAGAATGGACTGTGGGCTGTGAGATGTTTGAAATGTTGACAATCACTTACGTAGGCAGACAGTCCTAGTGGGCCAGGAGCAGCAAGGGTGCTCCCCCTGCTCACCGGCGCATCTGCTGGGCACCGGCTTTCGGGTCAGCTCGCTCCATGTCTTGCTTTCTCCAGTGACCTGGGAAGCTGGCATTTTGGTCTCAGAAGAGGCCTGGGTGACTGTGTGCTGTGTCCCCGTGCTCCCGGTCCCTGACCATGCCCTCTCTTCTCCTCTGTGCAGGTGGCACGTGCCAGAGCCCTGCCCTCCCAGCCCTGGTCCGGCCGCCAGCCCCACCTTTGCAACCATCGCTGGACATTAAGCCGTTTCTCCCATTTCCTCTCGACACGGCGGCCACAGTCAACCTCTTCCCCAATTTTAATGCGGTAAGTCCCGCGCCATCTGCCTGGGCCAGGGTGGTTGGCCCTGGAAAGCGTCCAGGGCCGGGGGTGAGCTGGCCACAGCCTCCCTTCTCCTCTGCGCTTTGCTCCGTGACTTGGCTGAAAGGACGCTGAGGGTAGCTGTCTGCCTGGTGTGTGAGGTCTCCGGAGCCAGCCTCCTTCAGGAAAGAGGAGCAGAACTTGCATCCGATGGGGTGGATCCTGATCTGTGCCTCCCTTTTCCTGTCTTTCTGGGCAACACTAGACATTTGATTGGTTGCTTTTCCATGCCAAGTTCAGTTTAACTGAAAGGTAATGAATGTGTTAGAGAGCACTCGGATTCAGGTCGATGTCTGAAAACTTGAACATGTGTTTCTTCTCTCTGGGCCTTCTGCTTTAATTTTCAAATCCGTTACTTCTTTCCTCATTTCATGACAAGGACCCTGATCATCATACTGGAGATACACTCTACGCGTAAAGCACATTCTCCCTCTTAATTTAAAAGCAATCAGAGTTCTGGCAGAAAGAATTTCCTTTTTTTTTCCCTTTTTTCTCCGACACAGCTCCTCAACTTGAGTCTTTCTTAAATGGCCTTGTTTTGGGAGCGTTGTCAGCAGCCTCCTCAGCGCCAGTACGACGCTTGCTTGCCTCTGTTTTCACTCTCGTTCTTTTAAGTGGGCAGATTCCTCATATGCCTCTATGTCCTTTTTTTTTTTTTTTTTTGTACAAGCACTGAGAATATTCTTAGGATAAAAATAGAAATAAGGGTAGAAAAGGTTAGAAGCCAGTAAGTGATGTTGTTTTCTAATATCTGATTCAGTTTTCAACAGTTCTTACAATGCAGGTCTGAGTTTATCAATGACGGAACTTGTCAACACAACCAAGGCCAAAGGGATTAAGACGTAAGGTCTCTGAAGGCCCAGTGAGCTAAATAAATACAGACTTCTTGTTGCAACATGTTACCTCCATGATGGATTAAAAAGAAAAACCAGTCTGTCTACAGCTAGGTCATTCTCCTTGAGGAGACAGAAGTCGGCCTCTTTTACTTTAACTATGCCTCGTCACAGGGACTTCGGACCTGCCACGGAGATGGTGCAGGTACGTGTTCACCTTTACCGGAGGACACTGGAGGTCACAGCGGCCGCTTTGCTTTGGGGAACATGAAGGCTTTTCCGTAGGAGTCGTATTTTGAAATGGATGAAAGACAAACAGAGCAGCATAAAGATCATATTTCCAAAGTAAAGGTTTCTAATTCCAGGCGTTTCAGTAAAAGTAGACGAAGACCTGGCTCAGAATCAGATTTGTTGGTTGTTGAACGACCACACTAAAGTCCTGGGCTCTGTCTCTCCGAAAGGCCTGCCTGCTCCACTGTTAAGTGGCTTCTTGGCACCATCTTGCTTCCCAGACCCTGGAGACGATCCATCAGGTGCTTTACCAGGCCTCCGAGGCCACTTGGCCTCCTGTCTCTCACAGCTTTGGAGAGGCCGGCGTACAGCTCCTGCAAGGTTGCGAAAGACTGGGTTTTAAACTTTAGATTTGCCCTTCGGGAACCATTAAAAGCGAAACGGCTGATTTGATTGACAGTGAGTGTTCTTTGTCGTTACACAAAGGTGAGCGACACCTTGCGCTCTAGGGCGCTGAGCAGACCTCTAGGGCACTGAGCAAATCTCTTCATCCTCTTTGCGGCTGTTCCCTCGTCTGTAAAACGAAGGGAGTGGACCTGACGACCTCTTCCTTTGGGTCCATGATGTCCACAACACTCGAGCTTCTGTGGACAAAGACAACCTTGTGTGGTGGTCCAGTTGGCTTCTGAGCTAGACTGCCTGGGTCCAGGTCTTAGAAATGCTCCTCACCATCATCATGGCCTTGGGTAAGTCACATAATCCCTTCATATCTCAGTGTCCTTGTTTGTAAAATGGGACTAATAATTAACCTACTGCCTAGGCATGTGGTCATGATTGTGTGGGTTAAATCATTTAGAACGGGGCTCAGCCTATAATAAAGACTGTTTGAGTGAGAGGTATTATGCTCATAAGTAGCCTTCTTATTTTGAATGTGGAAGTTCATAAACTAATGGATTGCCAAAGTTTTACTTGATTCCTTTTCTTATGTGATTGATTTGGACTTGTGTTGGTGTTTTTCCCAGTTAAATCAAGAGACCCTGTGTTGCTACACCTATTGGTTATTTCCTTCTAGTGCTGCCTAAGTCACACCCAGTCCAAGATTAAGTCAGTCTGTATTTCCAACTGAGTGGAACATTGCAAAGCCCCATATCCTATAGTTCTGGGCTGAGAATTACAGCCCCATATCCTATAATTCCCAGATGTACAGAGCATCTCTTTGGGTAACACCCAGAGTTCTTGATTTTGTAGCAGGTGTAAAAATCTCAATCCACAAATTCAGGGTATATTAACTATAACATTTTATTGCTGTAAGTTGATTTTATTTCTGGTTTAAAAGCTCATTCCATGAGTCTGTAGGGAAATGAAATTTAATTGTTTCAGAATATGCTAAGGTTCTGGAATCTAACAGATTATCTGCCCAGCTTTTGGTGGGAGAGTTCCTCTGTTCATCGAGTGGCAGGTCTACATAGATGACTGTGGGATAGTGAGCCCCTGGTGAGCGTGGTTTTTGGGGCCCCAGTTCTCAACTGTGGACACACAAATGTGTGGGGCTTCAGGGGACCCTCTTGCCCAGTGGTGCCCCAGTGCTGCCACCTGTCTGCTGCCTCATGGCCTTCTGTCCTCTGGCCTTTTTGAGTTCAGATATGAGTCAGGAAGAACCATGAAGCATCTGGGAAAAAGAAGTGCAGTTGGGAGAGAAAGAAACAGTGGGTGTGGGATGGGAGCTGAGCTGTGGATACATGCAAGGACATTCCACAAAGCCGTTGGGATCCCCTAATCTCCTTACAGCCAACTTCTGAGGAGTAGCAACAGACGCTGCTTCCTTGACCTAGGGTGGTTACAGCCAGTAGCTTTCAGACAAGAGAAGTTTCCTTGACTTCTCTTCGTACCCCTGCTCTGTCCCTCCGTCTCTTTAGACAATGGAGCCTCAGTGCTTAGGGCCACTCTTGACTCAGTGATCCCTTTCTGCACGTGCACTTCTTGAGAGGAAACAGTCCTGGAAATACGTTAATACTATTTATTGGTAGTAAAGAAATATTCTTTCCTACGTAGTATGAACGTGGTCCATTCAGTCAACTGCTAGAGTTATCAGGCATCTGTTATATGCTGCTGCTGCTGCTGCTAAGTCGCTTCAGTCGTGTGCAACTCTGTGCGACCCCATAGATGGCAGCCCACTAGGCTCCCCCGTCGCTGGGATTCTCCAGGCAAGAACACTGGAGTGGGTTGCCATTTCCTCCTCCAATGCATGAAAGTGAAAAGTGAAAGGGAAGTCACTGAGTTGTGTCCAACTCTCAGCAATCCTGTGGATTGCAGCCCACGAGGCTCCTCCATCCATGGGATTTNGGCAAGAACACTGGAGTGTGTTGCCATTTCCTCCTCCAATGCATGAAAGTGAAAAGTGAAAGGGAAGTCACTGAGTTGTGTCCAACTCTCAGCAATCCTGTGGATTGCAGCCCACCAGGCTCCTCCATCCATGGGATTTTTCCAGGCAAGAGTATTAGAGTGGGGTGCCATTGCCTTCTCCACTATTGTATGCTAGGAATACGGATAACAAGATTTACACTGTGACCTCTGCCATGAAATAATTTGTGAAGGAGAAGCTGGACAAATACAGAAATATTTGGAAATGCAGGTGCTTTCATAGAGAATGATGTGCGGTGCGGAATGGCCACTCAGGGCAGGAGTGAAAGGTTGTCTTAGTGAAGGTTTGGTCAGAAAAATGGATACTATTCTTGGCGTGCAAACAGGAAGGGAATTAATAGAAGGATTTAGATGCTTACAAAACACTTGGAGGTGCTGGGCAAACAAAGGTCAGAGCAGGCTGTTGCTGGCTCTTGGTTTTTCAGCTTGTTTTCATGGAGTCAGGAAGTTGCAGAAATACAGGATGCTTGGTAATCCCGGTTACTTTCATCCAAATCCCATGACTTTGGATTTTTTAAAAGATAACAGTAGATAATAACCCACTGAATGAACTATGACTCTATTATTCCACATAGATATAAACAGAGAGAAGGTAACTCTTNTTGCCATTTCCTTCTCCAATGCATGAAAGTGAAAGGTGAAGTCGCTCAGTCGTGCCCAACTCTTAGCGACCCCATGGACTGCAGCCCACCAGGCTCATCTGTCCATGGGATTCTCCAGGCAGGAGCACTGGAGTGGGGGCACTACCGTATGTCGAATAGATGTCTAGTGTGGGCTCAGTGCATGGAGCGTGGCATCCAAGGCCGGTGCTCTGGGACAACCCAGAGGGCTGGGGTGGGGAGGGAGGTGGGAGGGGGTTCGGGACGGGGACACATGTATACCTGTGGCTGATACATGCCAGTGCATGGCAGACACCGTCACAGCGTTGTAAAGCAAGCATGCTCCAATTGAAGTGAATAAATTACTTTTTATTAAAAAGCTATATGGTGAAGGTTAAGGTTGAATTTGGGATCTGAGGTCAGCTCCATATTCATCTTGTTCCTTAAGGTACAGAGCTTGGAACATCACACTCTGCACGTCTGTTTCTAACTGAAGGATGGTGGCCTTGCGGTGTTCTTTTCGTTTCCGGCGTATAGCACAGTGTTCAGTTATATATACCTTCTTTTCCGTATTCTTTTCCACTGTGGCTTATCACAGGACACTGACTGATTACAGTTCCCGGTGCTATGCAATAGGTTATATATTTTACACGTGATGGTGTGTATTTGCTAATCTCCGACCCCCCAGCCCGCTTCCCTTTGGTAGCCGTAAGCTTGTGTTCTGTAGCCCTCAACACACACTTCCTGAGTGGATGAGTGGAGAGGTGAATGCACTGACAGACGGGCGGGCAGAGAGGCAGGAAAACGCACGGCAGATTACGATCGGGGAGAGAACGTCCTCACAGTTGGGTAACAAGAAGCAAGAAAACACGAAGCTTTAAAAAATCTTCGTGCTCACTGCTTCATGCGCTAGCTCATCTCTATANTGACAGACGGGCGGGCAGAGAGGCAGGAAAACGCACGGCAGATTACGATCGGGGAGAGAACGTCCTCACAGTTGGGTAACAAGAAGCAAGAAAACACGAAGCTTTAAAAAATCTTCGTGCTCACTGCTTCATGCGCTAGCTCATCTCTATATAACAGAAGTTAGTGATTTAAGCAACTGTTAGGAAACGTAGGAAGCACAGCGTCAACCATCCCCTTACTGTGCATTCGCAGTCTTCTGTTGGGTTGTGTGTTTATTTACTCCAGTTGTAGAAAAGGACAGTGGTGTACAAACTCCGAGTGACTGCCTGCAGAATATACCCTAAAATCAGTCCTTTGTGTTTCTCATCAGCAACTTCACGGTAGTTCAGAAGGGCTGTCACCATGAAATGTTGGGGAGGCACTTTAGGACTATAAAAGGACAGTGTCAAAGCAGTTTTAATGTATAGAGATTATTCTACAGATTAAATATGCATTTATAATATTATAAGTGAATGACAAAAATACAGAACTCAAAATAGAAAATTTCAAGTTTTTTTTTTAACCTTTGGATATAAATCCTTCAGGATCTTTGTTTCCCCCATATTTAGAATGGGCAGGCTGCCATATTAACTGGCACATTTTGTCTCCTTTCCTTTCAANGTTTTAATGTATAGAGATTATTCTACAGATTAAATATGCATTTATAATATTATAAGTGAATGACAAAAATACAGAACTCAAAATAGAAAATTTCAAGTTTTTTTTTTAACCTTTGGATATAAATCCTTCAGGATCTTTGTTTCCCCCATATTTAGAATGGGCAGGCTGCCATATTGACTGGCACATTTTGTCTCCTTTCCTTTCAAAAATCATTCTTGACTTGTGCTCGCCCCCACGCCTGTGCAGCTACGGAGTCGCCCGTCCTCTCTCAGCCAGTGTGGGAGCTGCAGAAATAGTCTTCATCACACCTCTGTTTGTTTGGTCCAGAGAGACATCAACTAAATTCAGTTTACACATTAGTAACTGTTCCTAAGAAGTTTTTACCACAGCTGCTCTTGGTAAATTAGGTAGGGAGCCAAGATGAAATTATGGGTAGAAAAATAAACCTGCCTTTCTTAGTCACAACTGGTAGAAGGTGTGGAAATTTTGCAGATGAAAAATGCCGTAGTAAATACAGTATTGATTTCTAAGTTCCTTGCCCTTTAAAGACAAATGTAGCAGACTTCTAGCCAGGTCTGTGATCATGTGCCATATTTGTACAGCAAAGGCATCTTAAAAAATGTGTGGTTATTAAATCTTTCATTATATGCCTTCATGTTGAAATAGCTATATAATGTTCCCTTGAGCCATACCTCTTCCTGTGAACCAAAAATTGTAAAAGTCAAGAATACTTATAAGGACCCTCAAACACAAATGACTTAAACACAGAATGTCCAGGCTTGAAAACAGAAGGCTAAACAATTGCCTTTTTTCCAGATATTTTTCCATTTTAATGCTTGTGCACTCTTTGACCAAGAAACCTATTTCCCTATTATTCCAAACGTGATGTGATGAGAACAAGTTTCCCCCTCTGCCCTCCCCTTGGGCCTCCATTCTCTTGCCAGGGATGGTTAATGACCTTTGTCTCTGTCCTTCCAGTGATATTTTGAGGTGTGAGCATGTTTTTCTCACTAAAGATTGAGGCATGATACACGTTATACCTTTGTTTTCCTTTCTCAGCCCATTGAATCATAGTGATTTGAAGCTTTACTTTTGCAAAAGTATGTATTGGACCTGTTTGCTTAGTCTGAATTTCATACTAACTGTGATCCTGGGTCACCACGAGGACCCAGAAAAGAGACTGTCTAAGCTCCTAGTTTACTGCAGCATCCAGAAACTCTCTGGGTGATTTCCTGTTCCACACGTATAGACACTTTAAAAAGGAAAGAAGCATTTTAGAGTTAATCTGTATCTGATGCAAATCACTTATTTTACAGAGAAGCCTAGAGTGATGGAGACATTCCCAGTTTCATGGCACAAGAGTGGGAGAGCTGAGAGAAAACTGAGACCCCGACCTCTCTCTCACATGGATGCTTCTCATTGAATCAGATCGTTGTGGGAACTGTGTACCCCCAGCATTCATAACCCATGGTGCCTTAGAAATGCGATTGTACTTGGAAACAGGGTCGTTAAAGATATCATTTGTGAAGAGGAGGTCATTAGGGTGTGCCCTAATTTATTATGACTGGTATCCTTATAGAAAGAGGACATTTGGACCCAAGACAAGCAGAGAGGGCAGATGCCATATAGACACAAGAACACTCTCTATAAGCCGAGAAGAGGCCCAGAACACAGCCTGCCCTCACGGCCGCAGGTGGACCCAACCCTGCCCACACTCTGATTTGGGACTTCTTGCCTTCAGAACTGCGAGATAATACACTTCTGTTGTTGAATAACACCCAGTTTGTGATACTCTGTTGTGGCCACCCAAGCAAGAAAGGATTCTTAGAGCCATCTGGCCTGCCTACACTGGCACTCCACAGTATTCCTGACAGCTTGTAACCCAGCTTCTTGCTTACCTGTCTCCCGTGACAGTGAATAAGGCTACCCCTGGGAGAGAGGGGCTCTCCACCGCTGGTCACACGTGCTGCAAAGAAGTCCTCTATTGGTCTTTTCTCTCTGGCTCACTTCACTCTGTGTGATCGGCTCCAGTTTCATCCACCTCACTGGCACTGATTCAAATGTATTCTTTTCAATGGCTGAGTATTACTCCATTGTGTATACGTACCACAGCTTTCTTATCCATTCATCTGCTGATGTTGATATATGGCAACACCAATCCAGTTTTGTAAAGTAAAATAAAAGCAAAAAAAAAAAAAAAGAAGTTCTCTATCGGGAGCCACTGTGGGCTCCCTATAACTGCTATAAACCAAGGAAGAAGATAAAGCACAATCTATTGCTTTTATGAAAAAAATTTATTGATCACAAGCTAAGCAATAAGGGCTACTAAGGAATGCAATTTTACACCCACCTTTAAAAAATCCAGTTTCATAAGGGCCTTACGTCTTACAGGTGTTACCTGGATGAGATTGGTAAGGAAACCCAGGGCCTTGGGGTAAAATAACTTGCCCCAATCTTATTTTATATGTATATCAGTTCAGTTCAGTCGCTCAGTCGTGTCCCACCCTTTGTGACCCCATGAATCGCAGCATACCAGGCCTCCCTGTCCATCACCAACTCCCGGAGTTCACCCAGACTCACGCCCATTGAGTCAGTGATGCCATCCAGCCATCTCATCCTCGGTCGTCCCCTTCTCCTCCTGCCCCCAGTCCCTCCCAGCATCAGGGTCTTTTCCAATAAGTCAGCTCTTCGCATGAGGTGGCCAAAGTACTGGATGTATGTGTATACTTTCCTGGTGGCTCAGATGGTAGAGAATCTACCTGCAATGTGGGAGACCTTGGTTTGATCCCTGGGGTGGGAAGATCCCCTGGAGGAGGGCATGGCAACCCACTTCAGTATTCTTGCCTGGAGAGGAGCCTGGTGGTCCACAGTCCATGGGGTCACAAAGAGTCGGACATGAATGAGAGACTAAGCACAGCACATCGTGTGTGTGTGTGTGTGTGAGTGTGTGTGTGTGTAGGTATTATACACATACATGTATCTATTCTTTCGCAGGTACTTTTCCTATATAGGTTTTCACAGAATACTGAGTACAGTTCCCTGCGCTTCCTGCGCTTCCAGTAGCGCCTTCTTGATTGTCTGTTTTATATATAACAGTGTGTGTCTGTGTTAATGCCAACCTCCTAATTTATCCCCCATTTCCCCCTTTGGTAACCACAGTTTGTCTTCCAAGTCTGTGAGTCTGTTTCTGTTTTGTGAATAAGTTCATTGGTATCATTTCTTAGTTGTACTATCTTTAATCTGTTGTTTGAGCCTTAGTGTACATTACAAGCTAATTAACTAAATAATTTTTAATTCCTTAGGAGGCTTAGCTCTAATATAATAAACTGTTTCCTAATTAACATCCTGGCTGTGAATGGACAGTTATGAAAAACAATATCTAGAGCTTCAGTCACCCTCACAAACATTCATGTTGCACATGGCCAATCGTTGTTAGGGGAATCAATTACTTCTAGTGATAATAAATTTAACAAATCTTCCCATCCTAGTAACAATTTTAAGGCTCCATCTTCACACATAAAATTCCTAAATTTAGGCTTTAAAAGATCTGAGCTCTAGGTCTAATATTTTATCTTTGGCAGAACCCTGAGTCCTCATTCTCTCATCTGTGAAATGAGAGCAATCATACTGATCACATAAGGGCATCTGAAGATGTTAAAGATGAATATTGGGCGTTTCTGTATAATAAGGATGTCTATTGGATTCTGAATTCTGGGCTCGGGTGGGGGACCCTAANTATCTTTGGCAGAACCCTGAGTCCTCATTCTCTCATCTGTGAAATGAGAGCAATCATACTGATCACATAAGGGCATCTGAAGATGTTAAAGATGAATATTGGGCGTTTCTGTATAATAAGGATGTCTATTGGATTCTGAATTCTGGGCTCGGGTGGGGGACCCTAATGAACATCTTTTACAACGTCCCACATGTGATTCCTTTGCCCCTTAAAGGTTGAGAATCACTGAATTCCACTCTGTGGCCAAACTTGGTGGGAAAATCCATTTTCACAGCAGAGCGCAGATGGACGGGGAGCCTTCTCAGACTGTCTTTTGAGGGACGTTCCCCACCCTCCCAACGTGAACGCAAAGAACAATGTTAACGCCGTTTCTCATGACTCTTCGTCAAAGGAATGAGAGCTTTTTGCCAGCAGACTATTTGGTTTTATGACTCAGTGCTTCTCAGAATGTGGTTCTCAGACCTGTATGTGCTGGTCCAAGAGCTGAGTCCAGGTCTGCAATGAGATAAGTGCTGAGATGGGGGGGCGGGGCGAGCAGACTTTAGAAGATTATAGCAACTTAGGAGAGCAGATTGACATCTGTCGACGCTAATACAGAGTTATGACCTGTGTTCTGCGCATCTTTGTCGTTTGGGTTTTTTCTGGTCATTCACTTCTGTTACATTTCCTGAGGCTGGGGCTGTGACTGATGGGAATGCTGGCCCATCCGCAGAGGGCGTTGGGGAGCAATGCTCTGTTACTGTTAAGGCTTCAGAGCTCCATCTACACATTGGACGTGAGGGAATTTGGAAGCAGTTATTAAATTTAGGTAAGTTGCAGGGTATATGGTGCAAATGCAATTTGACTCAAATTCTTTTAGCTCTACCCAATTTCCCTGATCCTGGTGAGGTGTGGCAATGGCAAGTGGCTCTCCCTGAGACTCATAAATCAAGACAGTAGTAGAAACAAAAGTGGAATAATTTGCATTGTGCTTCTCTCTGAAGTATGCCCCTTATGCCACATTTTATCATGAGTTTGGGGGACTCATAAAGCAGTAAAATTAACAGTTAATTCCCGAACTGTCTTTTTGAACACTCTGAAATGGAATTTACTTCAAGGACCTCACTGAGGGATTTTAGAGAACTAAAGAAAAAAGGAAAATTTCTGTGACTGTACATGAGGATACTTCATTATTTTGATTTCTAAATCCAACTCATTTTTAAATAGAAAGTAGAATAAATAGTCCAGTACTAGGACTTCTCTGGTGGCTCAGCTGGTAAAGAATCCACCTGCAATGCAGGAGACCTGGGTTCGATCCCTGAGTTGGGAAGATCCCCTGGAGAAGGGAAAGGCTACCCATGCCAGTATTCTGGCCTGGAGAGTTCCATGGACTCTATAGTTCATGGGGTCGCAAAGAGTCAGACACGACTGAGTGACTTCACTTTCACTTTCACAGTAAGTTGGGAACATTTTTAAATCAGTTTTTCAAAAGCAATCCCACAGAAAAGCAATTAGTTTTAAGCAAACATCCTTGGGTCCTTCCGAACATCTCCGTATATCTACCGCTTTAGTGCTTTGTGACTTTTGTCACCTGCTTCCTTGAAAAACAAGTCTCTGCTCTTTCAGGAATTTAGAGCAGGAAAGACAGACAGGGAGGCGGTCGGCCCCCTCTGGCGCTTTGTGCATCTACAGGTGTGTCTGCTCACATAGAGGCTGCTTGTGTGTGATGGGCCATAAGGGGAGATGGCCTTGTTTTTCCAGATAATTCTGATTTTCTTAAAACAAAATGGAAAATACGAATTTGATTTCCAGAATCAACTTAATTAGTTCTAACTGAATTCGCTCCTACACTGCCTCTCAGATCCATTGACATGTCCTAGGTCTGAGATCCTGCTTTGGAAAGAGGGAGTGAAATAAAGGAGAATAATTGTAAGCTCTGGGTTGGTTTTTATTTTGCTTACCTAAAACCATAGTAAAAATTTAGAATTTGGGAAAAATACATACACATGTGTGTGGATATATATATGTTTATGCATGAACACATGTTTTTCACTGGGGGTCGTGGTGTGTTCATCAAGCTTGACTCGAAAATATCCACTGCAGCATTTTTTTACATTTATTTTATTGAAGTATATAGCTGATTGATTGACAGTGTCATGCTAATTTCTGTTATACACCAAAGTGATTCAGTTATGCACACAGACACACACATACACACACACACACATATGTATGTATACATTCTTGTTTATATTCTTTCTCATTATGGCTTATCCAGCAACAGTTTATTAGCCAGAAAAACCCCAAATACATGAAAGCTAATGTGTTACCAAAGGCAAACTAGATATATAGATATTGAGATCTTTTTTGAAAGGTACCTTTAGAAACATCTGAAGTGAAAGAATTGTTTTTATGTGGGAATACCATAAAAGCATAATGTTGGGTGAGAAGGAACACAAGTTGCAAGTTGTATACAGAATTCTAGAAAACTTATGTGAGCATTTTTAAATCACGTGGCAATGAGAGAGAGACAGATTGATTGTCAGTGTATGACAACACGGGCTGGAAGGTCACACGTCAGGTCTTAGTTTGCAGATGGCTCTGAGGAGAGCCAGACACATGAGCCCTGTCAGGGAGCAGGGACATGTCTGTGGTGCTGCAGTGTCCAAGTTCTCTCATTTTAAAAAAGATATATCTGGAAAAACTAGTAACATAGCGTTTCATTCTAAGTAAGCAGTGCATAATTATTATAGTATTCTGTGTCTTTTATATGCTGGAAAAATGTTAAATTTCGTAAGTTGCATGTATCTTCAGCAAAATACTTCATCGCAACACGTACTTCCTGTGGTACATGGTCGGCTAAGGGCTCGGCGGACAGTGACTCTCACATGTGCCCCTAATTTGCATTTTCTGGTCAGTGTGGCCCCAGCTCTGAGGTTTCTGTGTCACCCTTAGGACTTCACTCGTTGAAAGGCCAAGATTAGTATCTAGACTAGTATCTAGGTAGGAAGGCTAATGTGCTGATTCTTGCTACCTTCTGTGATTAGGTGAGATTACAAGGTCAGTCAGAAAACACGTTGGCCAAGCTTGGCAACTGATTTCTAAAATCGAATTTCAAATTTAATTCGTGGAGACATTATCCTTTAAACACCTGCACATTTGGTAAAGGTCAACGAGGTTCGTAAATTTTCTGGATTTTATTATTAATATCGATTGTAAAGAAATTTGATTGAGGTAGTCCTAGGCTCTGTCAAGTTTCGAGCATAGCAGGGACGATATTTCAGAGTCATGGGCAAATTAACATCCCTGTTTAAACACTGCCCTTTGAGTATTTCTCAGAAGTGGTCAACTTTATTTACACATCCTTTATAGCAAGTTGCTCCAGACAGCAAATGTAAAATGTCAACACTTAATTTTCTGCGGAAAAGTCTTTGTTTTTCAAAGGAATTTTGTTTTTCAAGGAACTGCCATACTTTTTGGAGAAGGCAATAGCACCCCACTCCAGTACTCTTGCCTGGAAAATCCCATGGACGGAGGAGCCTGGTGGGCTGCAGTCCATGGGGTCGCTGAGGGTCAGACACGACTGAGCGACTTCCCTTTCACTTTTCACTTTCATGCATTGGAGAAGGAAATGGCAGCCCACTCCAGTGTTCTTGCCTGGAGAATCNCCCCACTCCAGTACTCTTGCCTGGAAAATCCCATGGACGGAGGAGCCTGGTGGGCTGCAGTCCATGGGGTCGCTGAGGGTCAGACATGACTGAGCGACTTCCCTTTCACTTTTCACTTTCATGCATTGGAGAAGGAAATGGCAGCCCACTCCAGTGTTCTTGCCTGGAGAATCCCAGGGACAGGGGAGCCTGGTGGGCTGCCGTCTATGGGGTCGCACAGAGTCAGACAGGACTGAAGCGACTTAGCAGCAGCAGCAGCAACTGTACTTCATTAAGTATGGCAGATAATTGTGTGAGGCTGAAAACTATATTGCTGGCAAAAGTAAAAATATGAAAGCTAGCATACACCTGAAAAAGGAAAACAGCCCACATTGACTTCAGCAAACTTTGAATCTGCTCACGACTTCATCTGACATCTCACGATGACTTTCCCTCTTTTCGAAGTCGTATGCACTGTTCTCCGAAGCCGTGGGTTTGTGCAGTGAGGAGGGAGCACTCCGAGCCTTGTGTGGCATTCCTTGGCATCTAACTGCCCTGAAAAGTGTCAGGGATCTGACAGGAGGACGTGCGGAACGGGAAGCCTGAATGGCTCTCAGAATTCCTTTCAGAGCACGACCCACTGTGCTCTTTATCCTAAATAACTTGTCACTCGCAGATGCTGATGAGCTATTGGAAGGAATTTGAAAAACGTATCCCTTAAGGACATTCACACCGAAGAAAGACAAATGCATGAATGTAAGCACTTCTTTCTCCCCTGCTTACCGTGCTGCCCCTTTGACCCGGTTAAGAACGCTCCAGAGGTAGCTGGCAGCGAGAAGGGTATTAGCGACGACAGAGCCAAGTAAGCTCAAAAGAACACCCTGAAAAAACGCTCACCGCAGGAGCAAAGGAACATGCTCCAAGCTGAGTTTTGGCTCTTGAATCATTTCTTGGATTTAAAGTTGACGACACGTGGGGTTGGTTTACATTTAGGATACAGTGCTATAGGTGTTCGGAAGCGTTGAGTCCGTATCCCATGCCTCACTGCTGCTTTTGTTTTGGCCACCCTTCCCACACGTTCCGTCTTTGAAATACCAGGACTCTGAATGCATGCCTGCCTGTTGCATCTAGGAATCTTCTTGCCAAGCCCAGTGTTTGGCTGTAAATATCATAATTAGTTCTGTAATCACTATCTGACTCCATGTTTAGGACACTGGCTTGCTCAGTGGAGGTTTCCTATCTTTCTATGGGTGTATTGGCTGGTTGGTGGCCATTATTTTTAACTGATGTTGGCAACTTGTGTTTTTCAGTAGAGGATGTAGAAGAATAAATCGCTCTAGTTTTCTCTCCTATCCTGGGCATATCTGCTCCAGTTTCTTCTTTTTCTTACTTTTTAAGAAAAACAAAAGTGTTATAGATATGATGTGGTCTACAAAGCAACATTATAATAAAAACCTGTATTTTATTTATACTGTTTAAGACAAATATGTATTTAATGTGGAACACTGATGTGTAAGGACTTGACCTAAGGAATTCTGCCTCAAAATAATTAGTTTATGTTTCATAATTATGAGCTTTGCTCTCATAACTATTGGCTCTTGATAATGTGAATATCAAGATGTGAGTATCAGTAAAAGAAGCATAAATATGAAATGTGAAAATGTGCTTACGAGCTTGATTGCCGGCAGGTAATATAGAACCACAAATCATACGAACTAGTAGGGGATAACTATAAACTGAAAACTTCAGTAATTACTAGCCTCATTTAGGGTTTTTAGGACGTAAAGATTCCATTGTTTATTTACATTTTAAAGTNTCTTGATAATGTGAATATCAAGATGTGAGTATCAATAAAAGAAGCATAAATATGAAATGTGAAAATGTGCTTACGAGCTTGATTGCCGGCAGATAATATAGAACCACAAATCATATGAACTAGTAGGGGATAACTATAAACTGAAAACTTCAGTAATTACTAGTCTCATTTAGGGTTTTTAGGACGTAAAGATTCCATTGTTTATTTACATTTTAAAGTATAAGATATTCATACTATTGCCGTTAGAGTAGGTATTACTTGCTTGTTGACATTAACAATCTTCATGGTCACTTCAAGAACAGGGCAGCTTCCTACTTCTTTGCAAGCTTTGACTCATTTGTTAAGTCAATAAATATTGTTACCATTAAGGTTATAGTCTGGAGACGGCAATGGCACCCCACTCCAGTACTCTGGCCTGGAAAACTCCATGGACAGAGGAGCCTGGTAGGCTGCAGTCCATGGGGTCGCTGAGAGTTGGACACGACTGAGCGACTTCCCTTTCACTTTTCACTTTCATGCATTGGAGAAGGAAATGGCAACCCACTCCAGTGTTCTTGCCTGGAGAATCCCAGGGACAGGGGAGTCTGGTGGGCTGCCTTCTATGGGGTCGCACAGAGTCGGACACGACTGAAGTGACTTAGCAGCAGCAGCAGCAGCAGCAAGGTAATAGTCATGGGACATAGACAATGACTAAAAGCCTGTCTTTCTCTTTAAGATCTTAGACTCTTGATCCAGGGAACCTGGAAGAAATTATTTTGATTTATGAACAATAGGCATTTATTTATCATGTGGCTAACATAACTCTCAGAGATGAAAATAGCAGAATTTATAAATGTTTGTGGAGTGTTTGGAGTAAATGAAGAATAAAGCTCATAATTCAGATGAGGAGGCAGGCCAAAGAAACCAACACACTTCATGTCATTTTAGTAGTAAATTCAATACTATTAATTTGACAGGTTGATTGCTTTTAATGAATCAGTTGGCTTTTATTTGGACACTGTCAAAGAACTGGACAGAATATTCCGTCCCATCTCATTGTCTTTTAGCTAGCTTGCATGTATGATAAAAGAACTAAATCCAATTTTACATTCACTATGAATTAATTAAACTTGGTTTTTGAACCATATAAAACATACAGTGATAGGACTGAAGCTCTAGATATTTTCTAGTTCTGAAGAGTCGTTTTGCCAGGATTCCTCCTTGTGTACATGGAAAGTCTTAGGGAGTGGGTTTCTTTCATTATATCCTCAGAAAGGACATTAAGTGTTACTTTTGGTAAGAAAGCTTTTGATGTGGTTGGACAACCCTTCTCAGGCAAGTTCAGCAAAACTCCATGATGCCAGCCCGCTAAGTAGTCTCTGTGGACATGAATTCACAACCACTCCCTTTGCCATCCTCCAAGAGTACAGAGTGTTCACGATATGTTTATAAACTGCAGTACCAAACACTCGCTGGTGCTGTCCAAACAGACTTCTCTTCTTCCAAGACATTCTTCTCGTTTGCCTTCTAACCTTGTTTTGCCCACAGTTAAATATGTGCGTGCAGTTCTAAGCATATAATGTAACACACACTTTTTCAGCCACATTGTTGTTATGTGGGTGGGGCCAGTGCCCTCCAGCACCAGTGCCCAGTTAGAGCAGAGCCCCTACTTCTAACGGAGTCAGAAGCCAGGCTGGTGCCGCCTGGCTGTGAACCACGCATCAAGGGGCACGGCTTACAGCCGCAGGTCACGATGTGGGGTCGGAGTCTGAGGCTTGTGTTCTAGGTACACTACAACTAAATATGTAGTGATGGGGAAGTTACTTGGTCTACTTAGGCCTCAATTTCCTCATCTGTAAAATGGAACTGATGCTACTAATCACCTTGTGGGTTATTTGTGAGTTAAATGAGATACCACGTGGTTCAGTGAGATAGCATCGTGCTGGTTTGGAGCAGTTCTGAGAACAGCAGTGGCAGTCTCTGCTTTGTTATTTCTCGATGGGTCTTTTCCAGTTCTTTCATCACAGCCTTAAATCTGTTGAATTCCGGTTTTGGGACATTTTGATTAAGTAATCCTAAAACCTGGTAAGACTCTCACGGAGTATAATTGGCAATCTTTGTTTGTATCAATGTTTATAGCAAACGAAAACTGTAAGCAATATCATGATTCCTTGC
The DNA here is from genome assembly GCA_006410615.1 of Neotragus moschatus. Lineage (NCBI taxonomy): Eukaryota > Metazoa > Chordata > Mammalia > Artiodactyla > Bovidae > Neotragus > Neotragus moschatus. The sequence goes on along the minus strand of SJYA01003031.1, from coordinate 662,604 downwards.
CTTCTCTCCCCACCTTGATTTGTGTGAGAAGCAATTTGCACAGCAGATCCGCAAGAAGTAACTCCAGACCACCCAAGTCTCTCTGGAGTCTCATAACCCTTCGGGTCCTTTGCATGCAAAACATTCTCATAAAGGAGATTAAATGAAGTGCTCTCCAGATTTGTCAAGTCTTAATGAGAAAACTCGCTTTAAAATAAATTTTAATAAAGCATCGTAAGTAACAACTTAATCAGCTGATGTTTACGCCATTTTTCTTAATAGCATTCAGATGAGAAAGATCAATGATTATCTTATTCTGCTCAGCCTATAAAATTGATAGTGGAGGCCATATAATATTATAGCACATAAAATCTACAGTTAACTGTAGGCAGTTGTTAACCTGTTTTTTTTTTTTAAACTACATTTAAAATGAAAAGTGATGTGCTTTAAGAAATTATTTTGTCCAACCAGTCAGGGATAAAAAAGAAGCACTTTTTACGACCACAGTTAATTCTGTGGGAAAGAGAAACAGACTTATAGATAATGAAAATGCAACAAAATCAGTGTTTTAGGAACTCAGCTGTGCTAATGGGTATTTTATAATTGGCTGTATTACCTGATCGTCTTCCGAGCTTAAAATATTCTTGAAAGGCAAGCATCTGTCGCACCCATCTTGCTAGTTGCTCAGCCGTGTGCCATTCTTTGGGACCGCATGGACCTTAGCAGCCTGCCGGGCTCCTCTGTCTGTGAGATTCTCCAGGCGAGACCCCTGGAGTGGGTTGCGATGCCCTCCTCCAGGGGGTCTTCCTGACCCAGGGATCGAGCCCGGGTCTCCTGCATTACAGGTAGCTGAGCCACCAGGGAAGCCCCCAGGTGCTCTTGAAAAGTGAGCACTCACTGCATCTGTGGTGGTAAGGAAAGTGGAAGGAGGAGGGGAAGGAGTAGGAAAGGAAGCAAGAAAGAAGGAGAAAAAAGAGGGAGGAGGGAAAACAGGAGTGGCTCATCAGTGCTGCTTAGTGCCTTCTGCCAAAGGTGTGGGTGCCTTGAAAGGATTTCCAGTAAGATCGTAAGAAGACTTTCGTGTTGAAGTTTTGTGTCGTTTTTATTACATGCTATTTAGGCAATCTGTTTAAAAGGTCAGCACTTAGAAAAGGACTGTGATTTGCTTAAGAGCCTTATCAGGATTTTGACGATGAGAATCANGTGGGTGCCTTGAAAGGATTTCCAGTAAGATCGTAAGAAGACTTTCGTGTTGAAGTTTTGTGTCGTTTTTATTACATGCTATTTAGGCAATCTGTTTAAAAGGTCAGCACTTAGAAAAGGACTGTGATTTGCTTAAGAGCCTTATCAGGATTTTGACGATGAGAATCATTTCTGGACATTTGGATTGTCTGTATAATATTGAGATATTTAGGTCTGGTTATACCTGCTTTTCTTGACTATTCTGTTTTGCTTAAAAATGAGAAACAACTTCTGTCACTGAGACATTGGTTACCGATTGAAAAGATCTCAGTAACCCCGGATGACTGACAGATCACAGAATCGCCTTGGACTGGCTGTCACTCCGCCCAGCGCTGACTTCAGCAGGCCGAGGAGTCAGGCAGAGTGGGCCTGGGCAGTGCCACCCTCACACACAGAAACCCAGAACTTTCCCTCGCTTCGTATGTGTGATCCCTGAGCTGAGGCTGTTGGCTCCAAATGCCGGCTGAAGACATTCTCAGATGAAATANGTGACATTGTTCTCTGCATACGTGTGTGTCCGTCTGTAGGGACACAGACAGGCCGTGACATTGTTCTCTGCGTACGTGTGTGTCCATCTGTAGGGACACACAGAAAGACTGTGGCATTGTTCTCTGCATACGTGTGTGCCTATATGGCTAAATTCATTTTCTTGACTCTCATTTTAAACTGCATGTCTTCTAAGTGACAATTCTCTTCTCTGTAAAGTAAAATCTAAAAGAAAAAACTTTGCAATCCAAAAAAATGAGTGATCCTGAAATCATACTGAAGGAAAATCAGGTCCAAGAACATTGGTTAATTTACATATAATTTGATTAGCTAGATACTTGTGTACTTTTAAGAAACCATCACAACCACATACATGCAATTTACTGAAATATTATGTAATTGGAAATACTAGAAGGATGTTGCTTAGCCTCTATGTCCTTATGAGTAAGTATATTTCTTATTCGCCTTTTTATTGACTGGAAAATGATGATTAAATTTTGATAAGTATCTCTCAAATTTAATACTAAAAATATATTACATGTCTTAAAATATAACAGAGATGTGTAGTATACAGTGCTATTTAGAACCTGAAGATCAGGAATTTCCTTCAGGGCTGGTTTTATGGGAGTTTTTTGCTATGAATAAAGAAAAACCGTCTTTTCCTTTTATTTGCTTTATTTAGCCACCAGTACCCCTGGTTTAAACATTGTAAAGTATATAAGATCGTAGATTCATTAGGTTATTCAATGTTATGAATAATTCAGTGTATACATTAATGAGAAGTTAGAGGTGGGAGAAATGTGCAGTTTTATGAAATGTTAATACTTCATAGTAAATTTTCTGTTTACTAAAATCATAAGAACACAATTTTAAAACTTCCAGCTTTCAGAATGTTAATGAATTTTTGTTTGTTTTTTTAATATAAATGTATTTATTTTAATTGGAGGCTAATTGCTTTACAATACTGTATTGGTTTTGCCACACATCAACATGAATCCNTATGAAATGTTAATACTTCATAGTAAATTTTCTGTTTACTAAAATCATAAGAACACAATTTTAAAACTTCCAGCTTTCAGAATGTTAATGAATTTTTGTTTGTTTTTTTAATATAAATGTATTTATTTTAATTGGAGGCTAATTGCTTTACAATACTGTATTGGTTTTGCCACACATCAACATGAATCCCCCATGGGTGTACATGTGTCCCCGATCCTGAACCCTCCTCCCGCCTCCCTCCCCGTACCATCCCTCTGGATCATCCCAGTGCACCAGCCCCGAGCATCCGGAATGCGTAGAGCCTGGCCTGGTGATTCATTAATTACATAAATAGCTTAAGAAGTGTTGTAGGTTTCCTTAGTGAAGTCATGGCATCCAGAACTGACAATCAGCACAGCTGGAATGCAGTAATCTGGCTCAGGGGCTGAAAGCAAGTACGCACATTAAAGGCTTTTTCTGCCCCACCTCTTCACTTTTTGTTTTGTTTTTCTGCATTTGCACATGTACTCCAGTGTAAAGATTAGTCATTCTGACACCCACGTTCATGCGACTTTATGTACTTCAAATGCTATATATAGCCAGCTCTTACTCAAAGTAACCGAATAATCATGGAATATAATAAAATAAAGATAAAATAATAGAATCAAATAAAACTGCTACCACTCTAATGATTTCACTTTAATTTCATTCCCGTATGATATGGGGCCAAAATGAATGAATTTCTTTTTTTCCCTCTGCCTTTAAAATCCAGCTTGTGATAACTAGATAACTGATAATTTTCTGTTAAGTCTTACAAATACGCCAAATTTTAGATTTCTTTCTTCAGTGTGTTTCTATTCAAGTAATGGTTAAAAATCCATTTTAATAACATCATAGGTTTATTCACAATAAATATACAGTTCATGGAATTCTCCAGGCAGAGTACTGACTGGAGTGAGCAGCTGTTCCTTTCTCC
>SJYA01003031.1:637777-658892 GCA_006410615.1 Neotragus moschatus | reverse complement strand
TAAAAATCCATTTTAATAACATCATAGGTTTATTCACAATAAATATACAGTTCATGGAATTCTCCAGGCAGAGTACTGACTGGAGTGAGCAGCTGTTCCTTTCTCCAGGGTATCTTCCCAACCCAGGGATCGAACCCAGGTCTCACGCATTGCAGGCGGACTCTTTGCCACTTGAGCCACCAGGAAACTCTGATAATATCAAGATTTATTCAAAATAAATATACTGGCGAAAACATATATGAATAATTCTCCCGTAAATTAATTCATCAAATAAATAAGTAAAGGAGGTGTCATGCAAATATTCCAGTTATTCAGATCGTTATGTGACTAGGATATATAAACAGACAACTTCTTAGGGCCTCAGATTGCTTGATGACTATGTAACTTGATTCCAATTTTCACACCAAATGATGGTTTCTATTTTGTTTCCCCTCAGTTTTGTCACACCCAATCCAACAGAGGATGATGTATGTTCCACTACAAATTAGGGGGGGCAGCAGTCCATGTTGACTGCAGCTGAAAATAAANTTGATTCCAATTTTCACACCAAATGATGGTTTCTATTTTGTTTCCCCTCAGTTTTGTCACACCCAATCCAACAGAGGATGATGTATGTTCCACTACAAATTAGGGGGGGCAGCAGTCCATGTTGACTGCAGCTGAAAATAAATGTGTTCCGTCTCCTCTATCTGGTCTCCTTCATTAAAGGGTACACTCTGTGGTCCAGCTCACACCGTGTGTTATTGTTCAACCTCCCAGAGCAAAACGCTGTTACGTTGCCTCTTTCCCCCCTTCCCTACATTCTTTTGGAAATTAACTTACTGCATTTCATGCAGGATTGTTTTGAATTTACAAAAATCAGCATGAGAAGTAAGTAAAATTTTCATATATTTCCCAAGGGTTTAAACTAATAGTATCAACTCAGTAAATGAATACATTAAGAAAGCCAGTCTCAAATTGGTTCCTTTTAATTAAAATTTACCAGCTTTCATTACCTCACCAACATGCCCAGCCTCCTTTCCAGGACTGGTTTTCTGCATGACACTTACCAAACTCTGATATGATAGTACCTAGTTCAACTTTTGAAATTCAACTTTTGAAAGCGAAGGTTGCGGATTTGGAAAAAATTTTGATTTTGAATGCTGGTTGTACCGCTTATTAACTGAATAATTATAGAAAATTTTCTTAAATCTTANGCCCAGCCTCCTTTCCAGGACTGGTTTTCTGCATGACACTTACCAAACTCTGATATGATAGTACCTAGTTCAACTTTTGAAATTCAACTTTTGAAAGCGAAGGTTGCGGATTTGGAAAAAATTTTGATTTTGAATGCTGGTTGTACCGCTTATTAACTGAATAATTATAGAAAATTTTCTTAAATCTTACGTACTGTCTATTAATCTATTGAGTTAATAGATAATAGATTTTAGTGACAAAGTTTATAATAATGATGAAAAGGAAAGAGTTCCACTTTTCTGATGAGAGCAGTGATGAAACAAGCATCATACGTCCAACCTCAAGTGCACTTTTGAGTTTGTTCATCCATGTCTCCCTATTTAATAGGTGAGCAAAAGCAAGACCAAAGAAATGAGACCACGTGCCTCAGTGCACATACTGTGTTAGTGGCACTGAGGTGCGGCTGGTGNTTTTGAGTTTGTTCATCCATGTCTCCCTATTTAATAGGTGAGCAAAAGCAAGACCAAAGAAATGAGACCACGTGCCTCAGTGCACATACTGTGTTAGTGGCACTGAGGTGCGGCTGGTGTTTCAGAAATGCAGTTCAACTTTTGAAAATGAAGGTTGTGGATTTGGAAAGAATCTTGATTTTGAATGCTGGTTGTATCATTTACTAACAATAATTATAGGAAATGTTCTTAAATCTTATAATATTCACTATCCTCAACAGCCAAATGCTCATGATTTGTAGGGCTCCATAAAGCCCTACTTTATGGAATACTTAGGAGGTTTCATTGAAGAAAAATATATGGGGGACACTTTCTCCAAGGGCCCTCCCAGAGAAAACACCATAAATACGACGAGTATTTGATCACATCCTGGCAGCAAATATTGGGATGGCTCTCCTCACCCTTCTTTGTCAGAGACCAGTGAAATGCTTCAAAACACAAGGCCATGAAAGCAATTCTAGAGTGAGTCAAGACAGTGGGTTCCCATTCTGCATCTTTCTATGTGACCCACGAACAGACTTTCAAAAGCGAGCTGAGTTGCTGCTATGTATGGCATTGTTGATTCTGGAAACTAATTGCCTCTAGAGCTTAAAATAGTCACCAACCTGGGAATCTAGAACAGGTATATCTTCTTAGTTTTTCTTCTGTTTTAGGAAAAGAACTTTCTTACCTGGTAACAGCAAAAGAGGTCTGGAGAAAAACAAGTGGAAATCAGAAGTCGATTTTCATAGGGTGCTGTGTGGGGAGGGACCACCAGCTGAACACGCATCTTGGTGAGACTCAGCTCCCACCCTGACACGCAGCAGCTGTTACCTATAAATATAGCGTTCACTGGGGGGATTTTCTTTAAAAAATCATTAGTGTCCTGCTCTTAATAAATATAATAAATATTTCTCAGGCAAAATACGAGTGGCCAGCCACATGCAGTCGTAAATCGTGGAGTCAGACAGTCCTGTGGGAGTGGGGTGTGCTTCTGTGGAGTCTCTGGTGCGCGCCAGGCGCCGGGAAAGGGGAGTGGCTGCCGTTCATCGGTGTCTGACAATGGTGCTCCCTGTCGTGGTTGTGTGCTCAGACTCCACGGTGCCTCCTCGTTGTTACTCACCGAGTCTGCTCTCACCAGATGAGTCCCTGCAGACCTCTGTCCTGAGGAGCCCGCGGAATCCCACCCCCCCAGAGCCTCCCTGGGGCTGGGGATGGAACTAGCTGCTGACAAACGCTGCCGCCTTTCTCAAAAGCCAGAGGCCTGGAGAAGCTAAGCAACTTCATCTTGTTTCATCAACTTCCTTCTTTGATCTAGGCTGTTCCTAGAAGCCACGCCAAACCTTTTCTCTCCTAGAGAACTTAGACTTCAGGAAATGCATAGAAACGCCTTGACCACGGTGGCCAGCCCGCTGGTGGCAGATCTGGGAACCCAGCCCCCTTTTTTCTCCCTGTCAGTCCACGCGTGCCCCCTCCGTGAACTCCACAGCCGTCCTTGGCTAATGTCATTGAGCAGCAGCGGAGCTGTGGCGGCGAGCGATTAAACTGGGTCCGTCTGCCGAGGAAATGCCGCTGGACGCCCTGGCATCCGAGGGAGAGGCCTGGGGGAGCCTCTGCTTAGCTCTGGGTCATCGGGGCGCACCGCCTCCCCGCACGCTTCCAGTTGTCAAGAAGGAGCAACCTGTCCTGCGGCCCAGGCCTCATCCACAGCCTCAGGCTGGACCGAGAGAGGCTCGGAGGAGCCGAGGAGCCGAGTGCTCTTACAGTGCATGGCTGACTTTTGTCTTGCAAATCACAGACAGAGGATTATTCATAGTCGCCCCCCTCCCCCCTTGTAGAATAGCTTTGCAGAGAGAACGCTTGGCATGTTCCGTCCGCTCTGCTTGCTGTCTGCACAACAACATGTAAAGCTCTTTAAAGCCGATGACGTGCAGAACCTCCCAGTACAGGGCTGGATTCGAAAGCAGTTAGAGGACGAGCAGACCTCTTGTTGCATAGCTGGCTGGAACAGGGTTACATTAGTAGAGCTTTCCTTTCAGCTTCAAAGCTGTAGACACTTCGGGGGCCGTGCTTGCTCCAGAGACCCGCGTTTTGATGTGTTGTTTCTGCCTTGGACTGCTGTGCGTTGCCTGAGGCAGCCGTTTTTAACCTTTTTTTTTTTTTTTAAGTTTTTACTTCTTCTGTATCTACTCTGTTGTTTGTGATTTGCACAGCTAAGAAACCCTGATGAACAAAGAAGGTGTGAAGAACTTCGGCAATTGGGTGGGACAGTGAAAAAGAAAAAAAGAATATTGGTCTGTCACCTGATTCTCACAGTGTTTCTTTGTCTTGTAAACCCTCAGCTTCCCTCATAAAATATGACATGCTGATTAAAAGTCATTTTTCAAAAGGTTTGGGACCCAGTGTAAATTGGAAGGTTGGGGAACTTTGGGGAACAGAGATGGGCTTAGCGTCCTCACTAGCTGCCCCATAGCACAGGGTTCCTAGACTTGACCTTCACAAGCCAGCAATAAATCACACACACACCTGCGTCTTTCTGAGCTAGCCTAAAGTGGCCAGTATTTAATTTCACTAAGTAAGGACATGAAAATGAACAAACCAGCAATACTGTCAGTTCAGTTCAGTCGCTTACTTGTGTCTGACTCTTTGCGACCCCATGGACTGCAGCATGCCAGGCCTCCTGTCCATCACCAACTCCCAGAGTTTATTCAAATTCATGTCCAATGAGTTGGTGATGCCATCCAACCATCTCATCCTCTGGCATCCTTCAATCTCACCTCAGCATCAGAGTCTTTTCAAATGAGTCAGTTCTTCACATCAGGTGGCCAAAGTATGGAGATTCAGCTTCAGCATCAGTCCTTCCAATTAATATTCAGGACTGATTTCCTTTAGGATGGACTGGTTGGATCTCCTTGCAGTCCAAGGGACTCTCAAGAGTCTTCTGCAACATCACTGTTCAAAAGCATCAATTNAAATGAGTCAGTTCTTCACATCACGTGGCCAAAGTATGGAGATTCAGCTTCAGCATCAGTCCTTCCAATGAATATTCAGGACTGATTTCCTTTAGGATGGACTGGTTGGATCTCCTTGCAGTCCAAGGGACTCTCAAGAGTCTTCTGCAACATCACTGTTCAAAAGCATCAATTCTTCGCCAGTCAGCTTTCTTTATGGTTCAGCTCTCATATCCATACATGACTACTGGAAAAACCTTAGCTTTGACTAGACAGACTTTTGTTGGAATATGCTATCAAGGTTGGTCATAACTTTTCTTCCAAGGAGCAAGCAATACTATTAATGTCATTTAATTTTAAAACATATATTTCAAAGCCCAAAGACATAACCACAGAGGAAAAAANAGGAAGATCCCCTGGGGGAGGGCAGGCAACCCACTGCAGTCTTCTTGCCTGGAGAATCCCATGGACAGAGGAGCCTGGTGGGCCACAGTCCACGGGGTCACAAGAGTCAGACGCGACTGAGCACAGGAATGTTCATAAAAAAAAATATTGGAGTGTAACTGATTCACAGTGTTCTGTTAGCTCCAGGGATACAGCACGGTGAGTCAGTATACATACCTACACACATACGTGTACACGCATATACATGTCCACTCTTTCCTTGGATTCTTCTCCCACTTAGGTCACTGCAGAGCATTGAATAGGGTTCCCTGAGCAGCGCAGCTGCAGACTGGGCGCTTACTAGTTACCGCTTTACGTGCAGCAGTGTGTGCGCGTCAACGCCAGCCTCCCAGTTTAACCCGCTCCCCGTCACCCCTGGTAGCCAGACGTTCCTTTCTACCTCTGTGACTCCTGTTTTGTAGATTAGTTCAGTGGTTCCCCTTTTTCAGATTCCACGTTTAAGTGTGACATGTGTCTGTCTGTGTCTGACTCGCTTCCCTGAGTCTGATCATCTCCAGGCCCGTCCGCGTTGCTGAGGACCGCACTACTCTGCCTTTCGCGGCAGACTCACGCTGCGCTGCGTACACTTACCACGTCTGATCTATTCGTCTGTCAGTGGACGCTTAGGTTCCTTCCGCGTCTTAGCTATTGCAAACAGCCCTGCAGTGAACTGGGATGCGTGTATGGAATTATGCTTTTTTCTGGATATAGGCCCAGAAGTGGGCATGCTGGCCCATATGACAGTTCTCATTTTAGTTTTCCAGCTGCAGTGTAGGAGGGCTCCCTTTGGTCCACGCCCTCTCCAACATTTGTGGACAAACATCATTCATTTAAGGGCCATTGCCCTGTTCCTGGTGAGCTGCCTTATCCATCCTGCTCCCAGTGAAGACTGGCCCCCAAACCCTCTTCAGGGTCCTTCCTGCGCTTCCCCCTTGACGATACAGAATGCAAATCTTCCCAGGTTTGCAAGAAACCATGAAGGGTCATTCTTCCGGCTGACATTATGCTGCTGGGCTTCTCCCGCGAAACTGTAGAATGTTTTCCCCTGGGTTCTGAATGGTTCAGCGGGTGGTCACGGCCTACTAGAAGGTGGTCTCTCCTATGGGGGCTGCATCCTCTGTGCCAGGGCAGCCAGTCCTGGGGGCAGAGCTGAGGGGAGAGGGAAGCGGGTGCCTTCATGTGCCCACAGGTCAGACGGGGCAGGAGACTATGGGCCCAGCCTGGGAAGCCCCAAGGAAGCAGGCAGAAGCAGCGGTGGGGGGGGGGGCCTGTCTGGGCGATGGGGGTGCATGGGGCCGGGGGCACTGCCCGCCTCTGTGAGTGCTGTGGGCCTGGGGAAGGTCAGAACAGAGGGGAGACCCCGGCAGGGCACAGTGCCGTAAACATGCCCCTCATTCCATGTGAGCAGTGCCCCGGATGGGATGTGAGCATCACGGCAGCCTGACCTCTGGTGGGAGAAGCAACGCCTGGGACAGCGGGAGGGACCGGCCTGCCCTCCTGAACTGGCCGCAGGGGTCCTGGGGACCCCCGAGGCGCCCCTTCCAGGTCGTAGGGTTGCAATGACTCCCGTCCCAGCCCAGCGGCCGTGATCTGCTGGACCCGCACGGATCCCACGTCTGTCTCTCGGTAGCTCATGGAGGGACGGGCTTCAGCACAGAGAAGCCACTCACGTTTATGAGCCCTTTCCTGTCTGTAATCTGCGAAGCCTTGAACATCTCAGTGCCTCCTTAGGAGAAAGGAAAACTGTGTGCCAACGTGACATCCATTGGGTAGATGCAAAAGTCTAACTTGAGGGGTTTTGTCTCAGTAACAGACAGAGCTACGGTTTCAACCTTCACCTTTGACTCAAAGTCAAGGACTCAGTTTCAAGAGCCGCTTGACTTCTTCAAATCCTGCCTTCCCACATCTTGTACCCGTTCCTCTGTTGATGGACATTAGGTCGCTTCCAGTCTTGGCTTCTATACATGGTGCCTCTGTGAAGCTTAGGGTGCAGGCGTCTTTCACATTAGAGCTTGCATCTTTTCTCTCTCTCTCTGTGTGTGTGTGTGTGTGTGTGTGTGTATGCTCAGGAGTGAGAATGATGGGTCATTTACTGTAAAGCACAGGAGACTATATTCAATATCTTACAATAAACTACAGTGGAAAAGAATTTAAAAAGAATATAGGTGTATATCTATATGTATGTATAATTGAATCAGTTTGCTACACACCTGAAGCTAACACAATAGTCACAATACTGCAAATCAACTGTATTTCAGATTTAAAATTGTCCTTTCCTCTGCTTTGTGAGAGTCACTATGAACCTATCTGAAAAAAAGCAAGCCCTGCAAATCTGAGAAGTTTACAAATAAATTATCTCTCAGACTAATGTTAACTCTTTGCTGGCAAGGCAGATTTGGGGTGGTGAAAATTAGAGGGCAAATGCCCTTGACCTTGTTTTCTTTTGAAAGCATTCTTTTCAAATGCCTTCCTCCTCAATCACTTTTCTCCTGTTAAAATGATTCATCTTTTTTTTTTTTTTTTCTGTGAAAATACCTAAGGGAGACTTTATTGCATCAGAGTCTCAATTTGTGAGTAATAACAGATGAGTGGAAGCTCTCAGCGTCTCCTGTTTAAAAGAAACTGTACCCTTCATTAGCAAATTGAGTCTCTTCTGGACTGTAAAGCGACATCACACATGCTTCTGGCTAAGGAAATAAAAGCAAAAAAAAAAAAAAAAGAATTAAAAATCCAGAAGAGTAATAGTGCATCTCCCTTTGTGTGCTAAGGACCAAACAAAACACACACACGAAACACACCGTGCTGTAAAGGGTTGGCGGGGACACTTCAAATCAGCACAAGGGTGGAAGACGATAACGTTAGGAATCACACAGGAGCTCTTTGTGCGGAGGGCAGCAGGGGTGACGGTGTGCGCCAAGCGTCCTTCAGACTCAGCTCGTCTTCCTCTCCCGCTGCAGCTCTCAGGCCTCTGTCCTCGACTATTAGCCGGAGTTGACATTTCCCACCCAAAGGTCATCCCTAGTGATGATCGCTTGCTGCTGTGTAAAACAAACAGTTCACACACACACGCGCATGCACGCACGCACGCACACACACTCTTCTTCAACTGGTGACAAGGCACGCGGGCCTTCCCTTGCGTACCGCACCGCTGCCTCGTGAACACCTTGTGTGGTCATCTTCAGTACCCACTGCTCGGCCTGCCTTTAATGACTCTCCTTAAGTTTTTACCATTGCTCCTATTCAGGTATGTTTTATTTTTCCCCACCACAAACTATTCTTTACAGAAGAATGTTAATTAGTAACTGATAGATATAAAGATTGCCAGTGACAGCCCATTAATTCCATTTATTTTAATAGGACTCCGAACTTAGCTTGCAGTACAGCTGTATCAGACTGGATTATAAATGTAATTCTTTGCCTCATTAACTTCCGTGATTAATCTTAGACAGCCGATGCATAACTATCGGGGGTGGGGAGAAGCCCCCAGTGTGAGCAGAACGAGTCCCCTTCCCAGGTTGTGCTTTCCCAGCCTCCTTGTTACATCCTGGTAAGAAGTGCAGGTTTTTAACATAGAGACAATTGCTTTCTGTTGCTTAATGGTTAACCCGTGCTAGGCATTTGCTGCCTCAGAAAATAGGGAATGAGCGTGTGACTGTGTGTGTGTGTGCTTGCACACATGTGCACATCACCGGGCACACGGACTTGCTTACCTCCTCTGTGTTGGGTTGGGTTCGACTACAGGGTTTGTGTAGTATGACACCGTTGGCGGTTTACATCTGTGGATTTCCAAGGTGGAGCTCAGAGGCCCTGGCCAGTCCTGCCTCTTGAGCCCTTTGTGGACCGCCACCACCTCCCGTGACCTGGCGGGCGAGGGCGCTGGCAGGCGTGGGGTCATAGCCACCTGCATTCCCCTTAGTGTATGAGCCGGGGTTCGGCACACTGGGCAAAAGGGAAACATGCAACCAGTAGGCGAAGGGCACTCAGTGGAAGCCACGGCCCAGGACCGAGATGCTGTGGCTGCCACTCTGTGCAGTCTGCTGCCGAAAGACAGCCCTGGTGCTGGAAGAAAAGCACCCTGGTGTGAGGGGAGCCTGAGTCTGCGTCTGAGCCCAGCCACTGCTTTGAATCAGGCTAACTATTGGCTTTTTAGTGTAAAATGGCACTCTGTTCGCACAGTTTCCTGCTAAGGAACGTAGATATAGTCTCATCCCCATCTCACATCTGTTCACTGAAAAGAGCCACGAGGAAGGGACCCAGGGAGGTCTGGGCAGAGAGGAGGCGGTTTCAGAAACCGGCAGGAAGACCCTTCTGGAGAGCTGCAGCTTCACCTGAAGGGCAGGCAGCCCCATTTCAGCCATGCTCCTGTTTGAAACACAAGACACGGGAAACCTGGTGCCTCTATCTTTCCTGGCCTCCATTTGAAATGCAAAGAAGTTGGAGATCTCTGGGGTCTTTTCTTTTCAAACATGAATGCCCTCATGCTGTATTTCTGGTGTACTCTGTTGTCTTCTGAGATAATTTTCCCTGGCGCTGGGATATGTACAAATGTTTTGCTAACAGGCCCTCAAATACTTACAGTGCTAATCCCGAGGGGCTTTCGGTCAGGTCGCATAGACCTTGCATCTTATTTGTTAATACCGTGCACTGAAGACAGCTGCTCGAATGGCACCCAGAATAGGGGGCTGGCCCCTCACACAGGAAATGATCCCCTTTCCTGGTCTTTCTCGGGTACATCACAGGCAAATCGCTAGGGCTCGCGCTCATTGGAGTCCCAGTCTTCTCTTTATCCAATGCGGTTTCCAGCATTGCCTAATCAATTAGCTTCAGAGCATCCACGGGGCCTGCCCCATCCGTCCTCCCCAGCTGGGTCAGGGTATCCAATGCGGTTTCCAGCATCGCCTGATCAGTTAGCTTCAGAGCATCGCGGGGCCTGCCCCATCCATCCTCCCAGCTGGGTCAGGGCTGAGGACACGAAGGCCGCTGCCGAGCTCTCCTTCATACTGCTCTTCCCCAGTGACCCCTCTGATACGACATGGACAACGTTAAGACGGAGGATAATGTGATCATCAGAGGTGCTTTGGTTCCATAACTGGGTATGAATTTAGAAGTTCCCCTGGAGAAGGGAAAGGCTACCCACTCCCGTATTCTGGCCTGGAGAATTCCATGGAGTGTATTGTCCATGGGGTTGCAAAGAGACAGGACTGAGCGACTTTCACACAATACCATTAGAAAGGAAAGCTCACAGGTGTTACCACGCTGGGCAGAGTTCATGTGCCCTGGCAGAGTGAGAAGACCAGATAGAGAGGCGATGGTCTCAGCAGAGGAACATTCCTGCAGAGAGGCCAAGCTAGGAAGACAGGAATGGAAGCTCAAATCTGTCTTCCCAACAGAAAGGCGAGGTCCTTCCCAAACCCGCATCTGGCCGCTCGCTGCTCAGAGTGCAATTCCCTAGAGAGAGGCCAGCGTTGGTAGAGAGGAAAGTTGCTCTGAGCAGGATGCCAGTGATCTGGGGATATGGTGGGCTCAGTGTTCCCCCAGAACCACGTCTGAAGATGCTGCTCAGCCACGAATGTTTTCAAAGGCAAAAAGGGAAGTGATCGCTGTTCACCGCTGAGACAGGAGGGCAGGTCAGCCCCCGCATTGTGCTGATCTTGCTTTAGACGCGCCTGGTTCACAGTGTGTTCACAAGGTGGTTTACGGGGAAGCTGGGGACTAGCTCTGCCCATCTCTTAGTTGCTTGTTTCTCCTTCTTTAGCCGTATCTTTCAGAGGCCTTCCCTGGTGGGTCAAAAGGTAAAGAATCTGCCTGTAATGCACTCAAATGTAATCCCTGGGTCAGGAAGCTCCCCTGGAGAAGGGAATGGCAACCCACTCCAGTATTCTTGCCTGGAGAATCCCATGGACAGAGGGGCCTGGTGCACTCCATACAGTCCAGGGGGTCGCACAGACTTAGCCCTGGCTGAACTGCTAACGTATCTTCTGGGAAGCCACCATTCAGCTCACAACATAGGCGGAAATGAATCACTGTTCCCCGAGTCTGGGGTTCCATTCAGGAGGAGAGACGTGTCGCTTGTTGATTCAGCATTAAGCTCCTGCAGATGGAGAACTAGGAGGGACTTTAAGGACGCGTGTAGCACAGATAGCTGATGGGCATCCTTCCTGGCTACACACAGCCTCCTCAGGGTGCAGGGGCAGAAGGCCAGTCGCTGGCCCCTGGCCCAGCTGCCCTTCCTTCCACCATGGGACTCGTCTCAAAACCCTCACCCAGGACACTGGATCTAGGTGTTTGATGAGAGAGAGAGACATCAGTGAGAGCACAGCGGTTCTGGAAAACACCTTAGCAGCCCAGCGGGATGGCTGGGAGCACTTAGGCCTGGGCTGAACCTGCTTCTTGCTCACTTGTTGTTTTGACTTTGGGCAGGATTATCAACTTTGCCATGCCTGGGGTTTCTGCACCTGTAGAGCAAAGGTTACTAAAGAACCTTCTCTTGGGGTTGTTCTGAGGATGAGGTGAACGCGTTCTCTGAAAGCACAGATTGTGTCTGGGTCATGTGACCACTCTGGATCCTTAGCTGCCTTTAGACAGCATCACACCAAATGCTGTTCCTAGTAGGTGAGCTCACGGGGGCCTCTGACGTATGCTGGGTCACGGATACACAGCTCTTTGGTAACAGGTGGTTCCAAACCCAGCTCTCTGGAGCCTAGTTAATTCGGTTCTGTGTCCCCATCTCCCACGTATGTACCTCAAGTTCTTGCTGGAAAACATTCATGAAAGGACTTAGCTTATTGGTTTTAGCAGATGAACACTGACACAACTGAACTCTCAACTTTATGAAGTAGAAATGAAAATTCGGTATCCTCAGGGTAGAGAAACCAGAATTCTCCATCCCTCAACACATTTGGGCTTGTGAACATAGAATTTGTTATTGATGCCACAGGTTCCAAGGACAGAGAAGATGGTGCAGAAATGCAGGCTCTTGGAAAGGTGGAAAACATCAGATTTGTGTTGGTAAAAGCTGCAGCAGGGCAAAGTCAGCGTGTTCTTGTGCTTTATTCACACGCGGTACCTTCTGACTCTTTTGAGGCTTCTCACAAAATAGTCAGCAAAGAGGAATTTATAATTTGGATATTGCTGCAATAAAGAACTCTGTTGCAGATTCACAAGTCATGACAATGTACATATTCTTTTTATAACACATTGAAGTTCCAGCTTCAAAGTGACCTATGTTGGTAAATGGTCTTGTTTATCAGAAGCATACAAATACCATGAGAAAAAAAATGTTTTCGACACTTCTAGACACCAGATATGAGTGAGCCTTACACACACGGGCACACACACACACGCTTCTATTTTTCCAGAGCTTTTCACGGTTGTTTGAAGATATTTAAACAAACCATTGATTAAGCGTAACAAGCACTAAAATTAATCAGGAATACCTGCATTGTTCTTTTTTTTTTAATTTTTTACATGGTAAAACTAATTAGACTTAAAGGATTTGTGATGTGTGAGACTGAATCTGCCCTGCTTGTAGAGGTCATTTTAGCAATAAAAGTGTGCTTTGCTGGGACTCATTATTCAGCATAAGAGTAGAAGGGTCCCCAGCTTTTTCAGAAACTCTTCCGCAAGGAAATTGATTTTCTGGCGGAAGGTACTGAAGGGTATCTTTAGCATCAGTGGAGAAGCAGCTAATTTAGCCCTACCAGTGAGTCAGATGTCCGTATATGCCCAGCAGTAAACAAGAATTAAGCCATTCCTTGCTCTGCTCTGGGACCGGGATCCCTCTGCAAATAATAACGATAACAATGTGAGCTGTGCCCGCATTTCTCCCTCAGCTGACACTGTGTGCTGTGACCCCTTCACTGGCCTTCACTTTCACCGCATCCTGCACACGGTGAGACTGCGGCTATAGTTCCCTTTCTTTGTTGTCTTTCACTCATTTTTTAATATGAGAGGAGAAGGTAGTCTTAGGGTGATTTTTATTTTTCAAATTATAATAGATTTCAGCTTATTTAAATAAAGCAAACTTGAACCCCAATGATAATTTTTCATTTCTTATTTTCCATGCATTAACTCTATTCCTTGATTTTTCTAGTCATTAATTCTGATTAGCCTTTTGGGAACTTATCCAAACATGAGGTAAATAAAGCTGCTCAGACTTCTGAAGCCGAGAGCTGAGATTAGCTTGTTAGGCTTTTTCCTCTCTTTCACTGAATAATGAGATCTTTTGAAATTGATCACTGTTTTCCTACTGCACTCCCAACACACACACACACACACACACACACACACACACACGTGCCCCACATTCTAGACAGTTATTCTCTCCAGAGATTAGCTGGAGGAGGCTTTAATAAAATATAGTTTAGCAACCTGAAACGCTATGTATACAAAGCTTTTTAAATGGAAAATGAAAGATAAAGCAAAAGGGAAACTGCAAAAACAAGGAACCTTGAATGCTTTGAATAAGAATCGAGTGAAGGGTTAAAGGGCAAGATCAGTAAGATCCAGGGATGAGAGCGGAAGCGAAAGCTGATGGAACAGTCATGTCAGCTGAGCTCTGGCTGTGTGACTTCCAGGCCACGTTTCGGCAAGGAGCCCATGGGTGTGAGCATGCAGCTGCTGCGGAGGCGTCTCCCTGCTCACCAGAGGCCTCTCCCGCCTCCCGCTGCGTGAGCTTTGCTGGGAGGGCCTACACAGGGGCACTGACTCTCCGGCTTTCTGGGTGTGGGCTCAGCTGAAGCACTCAGACTCGAGTTGATGACCCTGTACGTTGGGTCAGGCAGATAAAGTCACCCAGTGTTACTTCTCTCTGCACTTCTTTCCACTTTGGTGTGACTGGGATCAAGAGAACCCTCAAGAAAACGGTTTTGGATTAAATTGTACACCCCGATTCACATGTTGAAGCCCTAACCCCCAGGCCCTGTATATTTCGAGAGAGAACCTTTAAGGAGGTGACTAGGCAGGAGTTCCCTGGTTCAGTTGGTTCAGTTCAGTCGCTCAGTCATGTCCGACTCTTTGCGACCTCATGCACTGCAGCACACCAGGCCTCCCTGTCCATCACCAACTCCCAGTCTCCACCCAACTCCACATCCATTGAGTCGGTGATGCCATCCAACCATCTTATCCTGTGTCGTCCCCTTCTCCTCCTGCTCTCAATCTTTCCCAGCATCAGGGTCTTTTCCAATGAGTCAGTTCTTCACATCAGGTGGCCAAATATTGGAGTTTCAGCTTCAGCGTCAGTCTTTCCAATGAATATTCAGGACTGATTTCCTTTAGGATGGATTGATTGGATCTCCTTGCAGTCCAAGGGACTCTCAAGAGTCTTCTCCAACACCACAGTCCAAAAGCATCAATTCTTCAGTGCTCAGCTTTCTTTATGGTCCAACTCTCATATCCATACGTGACTACTGGAAAAAACATAGCTTTGAATAAATGGACCTTTGTTCACAAAGTAATGTCTCTGCTTTTTATATGATGTCTACTTTGGTCATAGCTTTTCTTCTGAAGAGCAAGTGTCTTTTAATTTCATGACTGCAGTCACCATCTGCAGTCATTTTGGAGTGCAAGAAAATAAAGTCTGGCACTGTTTCCATTGTTTCCCCATTTATTTGTCATGAAGTGATGGGACCAGACACCATGATCTTTGTTTTATGAAATATTGATTTTAAGCCAACTTTTTCACTCTCCTCTTTCACCTTCATCAAAAGGATTTTTGGTTTCTCTTTGCCTTCTGCCATAAGGGTAGTGTCTTCTGTATATTTGAGTAGTGGTATTTCTCCCTGCAGTCTTGATTCCAGCTTGTGCTTCATCCAGCCCAGCATTTCTCATGATGTACTCTGCATATAAGTTAAATAAGCAGGGTGACAATATACAGCCTTGACGTGCTCCTTTCCCTATTTGGAACCAGTCCATTGTCCCATGTCTGGTTCTAACTGTTGCTTCTTGACCTGTATACAGATTTCTCAGGAGTCAGGTAAGGTGGTCTGATATTCCCATCTCTTTAACAATTTTCCACAGTTTGTTGTGATTCACACAGTCAAAGGTTTTAGCGTAATCAATAAAGCAGAAATAGATGTTTTTCTGGAACTCTCTTGCTTTTTCTATGATCCAAGAGATGTTGGCATTTTGATCTCTGGTTCCTCTGCCTTTTCTAAATCCAGCTTGAATATCAGGAAGTTCACGGTTCACGTATTGCTGAAGCCTGGCTTGGAGAATTTTGAGCATTACTTTACTAGTGTGTGAGATGAGTGCAATTGTGGGGTAGTTTGAACATTCTTTGGCATTGTCTTTCCTTGGGATTGGAATGAAAACTGACCTTTTCCAGTCCTGTGGCCACTGCTGAGTTTTCCAAATTTGCTGGCATATTGCGTGCAGCACTTTCACAGCATCATCTTTCAGGATTTGAAATGGCTCAACCGGAACTCCATCACCTCCACTAGCTTTGTTCTTGTGACCCTTCCTGAGGCCCACTTGCCTTCACACTCCAGGAGGTCTGGCTGTAGGTGAGTGAGCACACCATCATGGTTATCCGGGTCACGAAGGGTTTATCTCTGTGGTTCTTCTGTGTGTTCCTGCCACCTCTTCTTAATCTCTTCTGCTTCTGTTAGGTCCATACCATTTCTGTCCTTTGTTGTGCTTGTCTTTGCATGAAANCACACTCCAGGAGGTCTGGCTGTAGGTGAGTGAGCACACCATCATGGTTATCCGGGTCACGAAGGGTTTATCTCTGTGGTTCTTCTGTGTGTTCCTGCCACCTCTTCTTAATCTCTTCTGCTTCTGTTAGGTCCATACCATTTCTGTCCTTTGTTGTGCTTGTCTTTGCATGAAATGTCCCGTTGGCATCTCTAATTTTGTCGAAGAGATCTCTGGTCTTTCCTATTCTCAGTGGTTAAGAATCTACATGGGTCAGTGCAGAGGACATGGGTCTGATCCCTAGTCTGGGAAGATCCCACACGCCATGGAACAACTAAGCCAGTGCACCACAGCATTAGCCTGCACGCCCCAGAGCTGTGCTCCACCGAAAAGGATGTCTCCACGATGAGAAGCCTGTGCACGGCAACTCGAGGGTAGCCCTGTTTGCTGCAACTGGAGAAAACCACATGTCCAGGCATGGAGACCCAGCACAGCTGAAAAAAAAAAAAAGAAAACAAATACTGCTTTAGCATCAATTTAACATATTTTTTTAAAAAAGGTAATCAAGCTAAAAGAGGCCATTAGGATGAGCCCTAATCCAGCCTGGCTCGTGTCCTTCTACAGAGAGGAGATGAGGGTGGACAGAGAGACAGAGTGGCCGCACACACAGACAGACAGACGGGCTGCACACACAGAGGAAACGCCGTGTGAGGACGTGGCAAGAAGGCAGAGGGGCCCCGGCAGAAACCCAGCCTGCTGACACCTTAGTCTTGGACTTCCAGCCTCCAGAGCTGTGAAAAATCAAATTTCTATTGTTGAAGCCTGAAGTCTATAGTTTTTTTTTTTTTTTTTTCCTGGCAGCCTGAGCAGAATCACAAAGTGGCCTTGGAAGCCACGTGCTGAATCTGCTGGTATCTGTTTTCAGGGTCCCTGGGTGGCCGCGTGAACGGGAGTCTTGCTTCCACCCTGCCTCCCCCCAGCGCCGTCCCTGTATGTGAGTCATTCTTACACTCAGGGGCTACTGGTTAGAGAAGTTGGCACCCCCCCCACTTCGTAGAGGTGGTTTCTTCACGGGCAACCTTAGGATGGATGGGCAGGGACTGAAATAAACATGGGCACGGCCAGAGGAGGAGCTGAGGACCGAGGGGGCGCTTCCCTTCCCAGGGAGGCGTCTGGGTGTCAGTTTGACTCCTGACTCCAGTATCAAGCCCAGGATTCTCTCTCTGCCTCTGGCTGAGGGTACAAGTCTGCCCGCTGACTGTTTCCAGAGGTTGAAGGACCATGTAATGAGTTTAAAAGCAGAAGTTTAGGTCATGACAACAAAGGAAAGCTTATCCAGACTTAACCAAACTCCTGTGATGCTGGGGTCTCTTCTGTGTCATCAGCAACACACAGAGGACCGCAACAGAAATGTTTCAATCCTAATACGAACCAATTCCCAACAGCCTGGCACTGAAGCTGTGTATGCCATAGAGGAACAGAGAGGCAACAAATGGTGAGACCAGACACCAATCAATAGAAATCATCTGTTACTATTTCGTAAACAAATACTTTGTTTATATTTTAAAAATCAGTCCACCATACCAGAGGAGAAACTGGTCTTTATCTTTGGTGTCTTCACTGAGCACTATAGAGTCACCGACAAATGTAGACGCAGCCAGAGTACGTGGCAAAAAGACGGCGGGGACAAGTGGTAGGAGGGAGGCTGATTCTTTTTCTGATTTTTACCATGTTTGAAGTGTCTGGAAGTTTTTTTTTTTTTTTTGGAGTTTGTTGTGCATTTCCTCATTATAAAAATACTCCTTTTCTAATCTAATTATGCATTTGTGAGCATGTGCTTTTTTCTTAAAAATCCTCATCGAAATGGTGTCAGTCTCCACCTGAGCCTCAGAAACCCTGGGTCCGCGCCGGTGATGAGCCGCAGCGCGAGCTCTGCAGACCCTCCGGCCCACCAGGGCTCTCCTTCCGGGGAGGGCCGCCACTCAGGGCAGGGTTTGTTCTCTGGTGGTGTTGTCTCCTCTGTTTTGACGCAACTGTTCACTGCAGCACAGAGTGTGTGTTCTTAGCTTCTCTGGTGAAAGGAGGTTCTGCA
Organism: Neotragus moschatus; assembly: GCA_006410615.1. Taxonomy (NCBI): domain Eukaryota; kingdom Metazoa; phylum Chordata; class Mammalia; order Artiodactyla; family Bovidae; genus Neotragus; species Neotragus moschatus. The sequence goes on along the minus strand of SJYA01003031.1, from coordinate 641,109 downwards.
GGAGGACTTTGTCTTTTGACCATTACTTTAAGTCAAGTAGGTCCAAGATTGGATGTTTTTGTCCGTGACTGTGATAATTCCTTACATTTGAGGTGCTTGATTTTCACAGATATATTAAATAATTTGTTACCCAGAGCTGCTTTGTGAAAACAGAGCAGAGAGAATTGACACCATTTTTACAAGCCTTGGTCTACAGAATCTAAGTCACTTGACTTGGACCCATGACTGTCTAGCAATACAGCCAGATGTAGGATGGTGTCTTCTGAGTCCCAAATCGATGGTTTCTCTTTAAAAAGCTTGTGACATTGAATCCACTTCTCATTGCTTTTTTATGGATGTGACGGATCTGTTATAAGAGCTCAGTTACCTCGTGGTGATTTAATAGCTGCATAAATGAATTAATTCCACCATAGCACACACACACACATATATGCATGAATATCTATATCTATTTAAACATAGATATCCTCCATTTATCCAACTTGAAGAAGTCTTGAGTTTTAATTCTATATTGAAAGTTACACAGCATTTCTGATTCTTTGTTTCTTAATCTAAAGTTAGAACTAGTGCCTATTTCACAGTTTCTGAAGGTTGAATGAAGTAACATTCATGAGCTGCCTAGAACAACGGTAAGTTATAGCAAATGCTCTCTGGAGGTGAATTTCCTTTATTTTTCCACACATCGTTACCAGAGATCTCTCTCTAAGTCTAGCCAGGATAGGAGCATCATGGTCCGTGACAAGCTGGATATGGGTGAATTTGGACAAACCGCCCATCCTTCTAGTCAGGATTCTCAAGTCCTGTCTTCTAGAAGCTGACGATGATTCCCTTATGAAGACACACTCTTACGTTTATGCACACTTTCATATGTGTCTGTTTTTACAGATGTGACTACTGTCTAAATTGCCCCTATAATTTTAGGCTTTTAAATGAAGCAAGCCTTAGCAATATTAAAGACGGTAATCCTGGTGTGGGGACTTATTAATCAAGACATTCTGATTGCAAGTGACAGAAACCCAAGTTAGATTCGGAAAAGAGAAGTTTAAGAAAAGTGGGAGATTCAGAAGCTTTGTCATTGGAAATGGCGAAGTGAGGGCAGATGGGAAGGAGGGCTCAGATGCCGTCAGGCCCCTTTGATGCCTCTTGGCCTCTCGTCTCTGTTTCCTTCTGAATGTAGGTTCCATTTGTCTCTGGATGGCTTTGAAAATGGCTGCAAGCCAGTCTAGCTTATATGCTAATAATTCCCAAACCAGGATTTCCAGAACACATCGCTCTCAGCTTCCTCTTGAAACGAATCCCAGGGATGAATATCACTGCTTCCTCTGAGTTTCTGTTCAGACACTTCATGCCAGCGAGGATGGGCTCCGTGGCCAAGGTGTTCTCAGGGTCTGGGGGTAGTTCCTGGAGTTTCTGTTCCGACACTTGATGGCAGAGAGGGTGGGCTCTGTGGCCAAGGTGCTCTCAGGGTCTGGGGATAGTTCCTGCATCGACTTCTGTTCCTGAGCGGGTGCACTGTTCCCAAAATAAGAGTGAGAAGACGTGTGAACTAGACAAAACAGTGGTGTCTGGAGTTTATTTAGCAACATTTCCCTCAAGTCCCTGGAATTTAAATATTTACTACTGGAAAACCTGATTTGGATGGCGTCCTCCATAAATGAGCCATTTGGCTTGCTAATAGCTGATTATGAAGCATAAATTGACTCTACACTTCTGAGCACTTTTTTGTTCTTTATTTTAATTAGGGATTCTGGAATGAAAGGCACAGAGATTGAAATCTGAAAACAATTAATGATAATTCTATCTATAGCTGACCCTAATTATTTAACTCAGTTGGCTGGAGCTGTGTGTTAATGAGGCCGACGTGGTGGGCAAATCCCTGTGAGGACCAGAAGGTTTCACTCATTGTGGAGGATGAATTCTGTTCTGTTCTAAGCTCTTTCTGGAAACACCTTCTTTGGGATGTGGAACAAAGCAAGTGAAATTATTTAGCACGGTTCTGTTTAGCACAGCTGGGAAACAACACCGTAGCCACTCCCCATGAAAGGCATTTCCGTCTAGGAAGGATGGCACCGTCATTTTCTTATCAGGTTCTTGAATATGTCCCAAGGCTGTTGGAAGTATCACAGACAAGATGTTTAGAAATATACCCCCTCCTCCACCCCTTTCAGTGAAGTCTTGCTGTCCCAAGCCATTCTTAGGAGAATGAACGAGACACTGGAAAGTTAAACTCTGACGGAGAAATACCTGTGAGTGTTAATCCTATAACTATGGCAGGCGACGACTTTATTCCACAGCTGGATTGGAAGCGCCTTTCATTTGCAGATGAAATTTTGACACTCCTGTGCGTGCGTGCGTGGGTGCTAAGCCACTTCTGCCATGTCTGACTCTTTGTGGCCATGTGGACTGTATCCTGCCAGATTCTTCTGCCATGTGGTTCTCCAGGCAAGAATACTGGAGTGGGTGCCACGCCTCCTCCAGGGGACCTTCCTGACTCAGGCGCTGAGTCTGCTTCTCTCACATTTCCTGCATTGGTCCGCAGGTTCTTTTCCACAGTCACCACTTGGGAAGCCCTTTGATACTTCTACATGAAACCAAAAATGAAGCTTTTTCTAGGGAGTAAAATAGGGAGAAGTAACTGTAGATATGATCAGAGTGAAAATAAGGAGGGGAAAAAAAAAACTGACTTTTTTGAGTTCTTTGGGTCAGTTACAGTGGTAACTGACTTCCACATATTAATTTATTTTCATAACAAACTTTTCTGGTAAATTATTTTATTTTCTGTATTCAACAGAAAAAGAAATAAGCAGAATATGTAAAAATAACTTGTTTTATGTTATACTTCTGCAAAGGTTTGAACCGAGGCCATTCTGAGTCCAGAGGGCACAATTTTAACCACTATCTGCTAATTCTATGTTTTCCGTTATCTGTCATTCCACTAGTGATTGCTTGTGGCGTGATAACCAGCAACACCCACAATTCATGTTCATAATGACATTCCTGAAAGGAGCACCCAACGGTCAGAAAAAGTTATAGTTCTGCATATGAGTTCCTGGGTTGCGAGTAACACAGTACGCTCAAACTTGTTTATCTGAATTAAAGGAGAAGTTTACTGGGAGAATAGAGAGACGTCTCGTAAAGCTCAAATGCGGACCGACAGTCAAGCCTCCTAAAGGGCTGTGACCAGACAGCCCTCTCCGTGTAGCTGAGCAGCCTCTCACCGGCCTCTCTCGAGACGTGCGTTCTCGCTGTCTCTGTGACCAGCTGTCCCTGGTCCTGCATGAACATGACCTCCAGCTCACAGTCCCAAACGATGTTTCCGTTTGAGCGCCAAC
>SJYA01003031.1:611064-637508 GCA_006410615.1 Neotragus moschatus | reverse complement strand
TTTTTTTTTTTTTTTTTTCCTGGCAGCCTGAGCAGAATCACAAAGTGGCCTTGGAAGCCACGTGCTGAATCTGCTGGTATCTGTTTTCAGGGTCCCTGGGTGGCCGCGTGAACGGGAGTCTTGCTTCCACCCTGCCTCCCCCCAGCGCCGTCCCTGTATGTGAGTCATTCTTACACTCAGGGGCTACTGGTTAGAGAAGTTGGCACCCCCCCCACTTCGTAGAGGTGGTTTCTTCACGGGCAACCTTAGGATGGATGGGCAGGGACTGAAATAAACATGGGCACGGCCAGAGGAGGAGCTGAGGACCGAGGGGGCGCTTCCCTTCCCAGGGAGGCGTCTGGGTGTCAGTTTGACTCCTGACTCCAGTATCAAGCCCAGGATTCTCTCTCTGCCTCTGGCTGAGGGTACAAGTCTGCCCGCTGACTGTTTCCAGAGGTTGAAGGACCATGTAATGAGTTTAAAAGCAGAAGTTTAGGTCATGACAACAAAGGAAAGCTTATCCAGACTTAACCAAACTCCTGTGATGCTGGGGTCTCTTCTGTGTCATCAGCAACACACAGAGGACCGCAACAGAAATGTTTCAATCCTAATACGAACCAATTCCCAACAGCCTGGCACTGAAGCTGTGTATGCCATAGAGGAACAGAGAGGCAACAAATGGTGAGACCAGACACCAATCAATAGAAATCATCTGTTACTATTTCGTAAACAAATACTTTGTTTATATTTTAAAAATCAGTCCACCATACCAGAGGAGAAACTGGTCTTTATCTTTGGTGTCTTCACTGAGCACTATAGAGTCACCGACAAATGTAGACGCAGCCAGAGTACGTGGCAAAAAGACGGCGGGGACAAGTGGTAGGAGGGAGGCTGATTCTTTTTCTGATTTTTACCATGTTTGAAGTGTCTGGAAGTTTTTTTTTTTTTTTTGGAGTTTGTTGTGCATTTCCTCATTATAAAAATACTCCTTTTCTAATCTAATTTTGCATTTGTGAGCATGTGCTTTTTTCTTAAAAATCCTCATCGAAATGGTGTCAGTCTCCACCTGAGCCTCAGAAACCCTGGGTCCGCGCCGGTGATGAGCCGCAGCGCGAGCTCTGCAGACCCTCCGGCCCACCAGGGCTCTCCTTCCGGGGAGGGCCGCCACTCAGGGCAGGGTTTGTTCTCTGGTGGTGTTGTCTCCTCTGTTTTGACGCAACTGTTCACTGCAGCACAGAGTGTGTGTTCTTAGCTTCTCCGGTGAAAGGAGGTTCTGCAGGAGGACTTTGTCTTTTGACCATTACTTTAAGTCAAGTAGGTCCAAGATTGGATGTTTTTGTCCGTGACTGTGATAATTCCTTACATTTGAGGTGCTTGATTTTCACAGATATATTAAATAATTTGTTACCCAGAGCTGCTTTGTGAAAACAGAGCAGAGAGAATTGACACCATTTTTACAAGCCTTGGTCTACAGAATCTAAGTCACTTGACTTGGACCCATGACTGTCTAGCAATACAGCCAGATGTAGGATGGTGTCTTCTGAGTCCCAAATCGATGGTTTCTCTTTAAAAAGCTTGTGACATTGAATCCACTTCTCATTGCTTTTTTATGGATGTGACGGATCTGTTATAAGAGCTCAGTTACCTCGTGGTGATTTAATAGCTGCATAAATGAATTAATTCCACCATGGCACACACACACACATATATGCATGAATATCTATATCTATTTAAACATAGATATCCTCCATTTATCCAACTTGAAGAAGTCTTGAGTTTTAATTCTATATTGAAAGTTACACAGCATTTCTGATTCTTTGTTTCTTAATCTAAAGTTAGAACTAGTGCCTATTTCACAGTTTCTGAAGGTTGAATGAAGTAACATTCATGAGCTGCCTAGAACAACGGTAAGTTATAGCAAATGCTCTCTGGAGGTGAATTTCCTTTATTTTTCCACACATCGTTACCAGAGATCTCTCTCTAAGTCTAGCCAGGATAGGAGCATCATGGTCCGTGACAAGCTGGATATGGGTGAATTTGGACAAACCGCCCATCCTTCTAGTCAGGATTCTCAAGTCCTGTCTTCTAGAAGCTGACGATGATTCCCTTATGAAGACACACTCTTACGTTTATGCACACTTTCATATGTGTCTGTTTTTACAGATGTGACTACTGTCTAAATTGCCCCTATAATTTTAGGCTTTTAAATGAAGCAAGCCTTAGCAATATTAAAGACGGTAATCCTGGTGTGGGGACTTATTAATCAAGACATTCTGATTGCAAGTGACAGAAACCCAAGTTAGATTCGGAAAAGAGAAGTTTAAGAAAAGTGGGAGATTCAGAAGCTTTGTCATTGGAAATGGCGAAGTGAGGGCAGATGGGAAGGAGGGCTCAGATGCCGTCAGGCCCCTTTGATGCCTCTTGGCCTCTCGTCTCTGTTTCCTTCTGAATGTAGGTTCCATTTGTCTCTGGATGGCTTTGAAAATGGCTGCAAGCCAGTCTAGCTTATATGCTAATAATTCCCAAACCAGGATTTCCAGAACACATCGCTCTCAGCTTCCTCTTGAAACGAATCCCAGGGATGAATATCACTGCTTCCTCTGAGTTTCTGTTCAGACACTTCATGCCAGCGAGGATGGGCTCCGTGGCCAAGGTGTTCTCAGGGTCTGGGGGTAGTTCCTGGAGTTTCTGTTCCGACACTTGATGGCAGCGAGGGTGGTCTCCGTGGCCAAGGTGCTCTCAGGGTCTGGGGGTAGTTCCTGGAGTTTCTGTTCCGACACTTGATGGCAGAGAGGGTGGGCTCTGTGGCCAAGGTGCTCTCAGGGTCTGGGGATAGTTCCTGCATCGACTTCTGTTCCTGAGCGGGTGCACTGTTCCCAAAATAAGAGTGAGAAGACGTGTGAACTAGACAAAACAGTGGTGTCTGGAGTTTATTTAGCAACATTTCCCTCAAGTCCCTGGAATTTAAATATTTACTACTGGAAAACCTGATTTGGATGGCGTCCTCCATAAATGAGCCATTTGGCTTGCTAATAGCTGATTATGAAGCATAAATTGACTCTACACTTCTGAGCACTTTTTTGTTCTTTATTTTAATTAGGGATTCTGGAATGAAAGGCACAGAGATTGAAATCTGAAAACAATTAATGATAATTCTATCTATAGCTGACCCTAATTATTTAACTCAGTTGGCTGGAGCTGTGTGTTAATGAGGCCGACGTGGTGGGCAAATCCCTGTGAGGACCAGAAGGTTTCACTCATTGTGGAGGATGAATTCTGTTCTGTTCTAAGCTCTTTCTGGAAACACCTTCTTTGGGATGTGGAACAAAGCAAGTGAAATTATTTAGCACGGTTCTGTTTAGCACAGCTGGGAAACAACACCGTAGCCACTCCCCATGAAAGGCATTTCCGTCTAGGAAGGATGGCACCGTCATTTTCTTATCAGGTTCTTGAATATGTCCCAAGGCTGTTGGAAGTATCACAGACAAGATGTTTAGAAATATACCCCCTCCTCCACCCCTTTCAGTGAAGTCTTGCTGTCCCAAGCCATTCTTAGGAGAATGAACGAGACACTGGAAAGTTAAACTCTGACGGAGAAATACCTGTGAGTGTTAATCCTATAACTATGGCAGGCGACGACTTTATTCCACAGCTGGATTGGAAGCGCCTTTCATTTGCAGATGAAATTTTGACACTCCTGTGCGTGCGTGCGTGGGTGCTAAGCCACTTCTGCCATGTCTGACTCTTTGTGGCCATGTGGACTGTATCCTGCCAGATTCTTCTGCCATGTGGTTCTCCAGGCAAGAATACTGGAGTGGGTGCCACGCCTCCTCCAGGGGACCTTCCTGACTCAGGCGCTGAGTCTGCTTCTCTCACATTTCCTGCATTGGTCCGCAGGTTCTTTTCCACAGTCACCACTTGGGAAGCCCTTTGATACTTCTACATGAAACCAAAAATGAAGCTTTTTCTAGGGAGTAAAATAGGGAGAAGTAACTGTAGATATGATCAGAGTGAAAATAAGGAGGGGAAAAAAAAAACTGACTTTTTTGAGTTCTTTGGGTCAGTTACAGTGGTAACTGACTTCCACATATTAATTTATTTTCATAACAAACTTTTCTGGTAAATTATTTTATTTTCTGTATTCAACAGAAAAAGAAATAAGCAGAATATGTAAAAATAACTTGTTTTATGTTATACTTCTGCAAAGGTTTGAACCGAGGCCATTCTGAGTCCAGAGGGCACAATTTTAACCACTATCTGCTAATTCTATGTTTTCCGTTATCTGTCATTCCACTAGTGATTGCTTGTGATGTGATAACCAGCAACACCCACAATTCATGTTCATAATGACATTCCTGAAAGGAGCACCCAACGGTCAGAAAAAGTTATAGTTCTGCATATGAGTTCCTGGGTTGCGAGTAACACAATACGCTCAAACTTGTTTATCTGAATTAAAGGAGAAGTTTACTGGGAGAATAGAGAGACGTCTCATAAAGCTCAAATGCGGACCGACAGTCAAGCCTCCTAAAGGGCCGTGACCAGACAGCCCTCTCCGTGTAGCTGAGCAGCCTCTCACCGGCCTCTCTCGAGACGTGCGTTCTCGCTGTCTCTGTGGCCAGCTGTCCCTGGTCCTGCATGAACATGACCTCCAGCTCACAGTCCCAAACGATGTTTCCGTTTGAGCGCCAACCGAACTCAATGCAGTGCCTCCAAGACTGAACCCGTGACACCTCGACAGAATGGGATTTGACCAGAGGGGTGTTGGCTTTTAAGGGTACGGGACGGTTTTCCAAGAGGATGTGAGGAAGGGAAAGACGTGACTGGCAGGGGCCATCCCTTGGCCTCATCGACACGGTTATCGTCCATGGATCAGTGTGATAAGGAGCGCCAGGACCATAGAGTGCCAGAAAAATGGGAATGCTTCTTATATGAGAAGGCTTAGGCTCAAGCTTGCTGTTCTTTACTTACCAGCCATGCTAGTTTAGGCTGATTTTATTAACATCAATATGCTTCAACTTTGTCACCTATTAAACAGCAATAATAAAAAGCCACCTCCAGTTGTTGGAGAATTCCATAAGCTCATTAATGCAAAAGTTTCCTCACCTAAACAATATGTAAATATTAATCATTCTGTAGGTTAATCAATTTCATATAAGTTTTAAGGAGTGTATTTGTGTGTCTCTATTGGAGTACACTTGTGTATATGCCTGCAAGCATGTGTGTGTGTGTGTTTTGTGCATTTAAGATGCTATTCATTATTGCATCTTTCTAAGACTAATTTTGGGGAGAACAAAACACAGCTAGAAAGCTGATTTTGATTAATGCAAATGAATTATATTCTCTGAAAATGCATCAGTGTTGCAGACTGCATTCCTCAACTTTGCCTAATAATATCTGATTTGCTCTAAGCCTACAAGAGAGGATGAGAACGACCCCTCCACCCCGACACAAGAAGTAGATATAAGAACTTCGTCCATTTGCAGCACAATTGATCAGAAGAAAATAGTTTTGACCCTTAAGTAACATTTCTTTCTGAAAGCTAGCAGCCTTCTGCCTTGGACATGGAGGTTAAATCCTAATTATCTCCACAGAGAGAGATGGTAGGGATGTTCTGACAATGGGGTGGAAAGGGCTGAGAGGGGAGTTTGTCTAGCAGAAGCCACAGTCACTGTCCTGCAGCTGCTTCCTCTCATCAGAATCTTCTGTTTTCCAGCTCAGGTCCCCCTGGAGGGTTAGGGCACAGCAGTGTGCTGTGCGAACTAGGAGCTCGGGCCCTGCTCTGGTTTGCTGGACTCGCTTTGCAGCCTGGGAGCCAATTTCCTTCCCCAGCCCTGGCTTTCTTTCCCTATTCCAGAGGCATTCCAGGGTCACCTCTGGATCTCAGATATATTAGGAATGTTCCATTTTGCACATCACATGTAATTCACATACACTCCATGTAGCAACAGGAGAAACATCTACTCAGAAGGGTTTCATGGGAGACAATTTCATGGGATCTCACTGGGAGACAATGAGAGGACTTTGCTCAGAGGTGAGGACAATGCCAGATGGACCCGGGTGGAGATGACACCAGCCTGGGGAACACGGGACAGTCATGGTCCCGGGGCCAGGAGAGCCGGGCCGAGCAGGACCAGCAGGGCTCCTGCTGGGAGACAGAGAAGCAGGCCCCATCCCAGGGCAGGAGCCTTCAGACGGAGGAGGAGAAGACCTCTGCTCTCAGCTCCTGCCCTCTTCTCCTGTTGGCGCCTCCAAGGGCCAAACAGAACCTGACGTCAGGGGAATGGGCGAGGGAGTCACAGAGTGAGCCCAGAGGAGGCAAGAAAAACAGTCCAGGGCTTGATGGAGCTGGCAGAAAGACAGAGACCCGTGTAGTCTGCACACTTGGCGGTGTGTGTTGTGTGGTTTTCCTCTGTGTAGCAGACATGAGCCCCTGTTAGTGTGGAGTATGCTGCTCTTATGGTGTGCTTATGTCCAGCTATGTTCAGTTCAGTCCAGTTCAGTCACTCAGTCGTGTCTGACTGTGACCCCATGGACGGCAGCACGCCAAGCCTCCCTGTCCATCACCAACTGCTGGAGCTTGCTCAAACTCGTGTCCATCAAGTTGGTGATGCCTTCCAATCATCTCATCCTCTGTCGCCCCCTTCTCTTCCTGCCCTCAATCTTTCCCAGCATCAGGGTCTTTTCCAGTGAGTCAACTCTTCGCATCAGGTGGCCAAAGTATTGGAGTTTCAGCTTCAACATCAGTCCTTCCAATGAACACCCAGGATTGATCTCCTTTAAGATGGACTGGTTGGATCTCCTTGCTGTCCAAGGGACTCTCAAGAGTCTTATCCAACACCATAGGTCAAAAGAATCAGTTCTTTGGTGTTCAGCTTTCTTTATAGTCCAACTCTCACATCCATACATGACCACTGGAAAAATCATAATCTTGACTAGACAGACCTTTGTTGACAAACTAATGTCTCTTCTTTTTAATATGCTATCTAGGTTGGCCATAACTTTCCTCTCAAGGAGTAAGCATCTTTTAATTTCATGACTGCAATCACCATCTGCAGTGATTTTGGAGCCCAGAAAAATAAAGTCAGCCACTGTTTCCATTGTTTCCTCATCTATCTGCCATGAAGTGATGGGACCGGGTGCCATAATCTTAGTTTTCTGAATAAGTTGAGTGTTAAGCCGACTTTTGCACTCTCCGCTTTCAGTTATGTTAACAAAATCATTAAAAATCACAGTAAGACTCTCAATTTCTTTGTAACTTGGCAATTCTTGATAATCCTTAACTTACCAGATACTAGTAATGATTGAGATAAAAACAAAAAATAGTCTTCACGTGAAGCCTATGGTGTCTGCTGTGATCATCTTACGGATGGAGAAACTGAGGCAGAGAGAGTTGTGAACCCATGGGAGTGAGTTTGACGTCTGCAGAGGAAACGGTCTCTTGACTGTGATCAGCTAAAGCGTCATTGCCTAGGTTTCTCTAGCTGCCGTAAACAGCCAGCGGAAGAGGGATCTGTATCGGGTCTGCATATAGAAAGGTTGGCTTTCCCTCCTGTTTGGTTACATGTCACCTGTAATCAGTGCATCCATACTTCCTTCCCATTAGGGGCATTTAGAAAATTCAGTGATGACCGTACTCTTCTCTCTCAACATAAGCCTACAGAGACCCCCCCATTTTTCCCCACTCTGCTCGCAGGTGGCAGTGCCCACCTGAAGATATTAGCAAGCATCAGCGTTGGGTCCAGTACACACCCTGCCTCTTTGTATCTGAACCCCCAAGGGGGCTCAGTCATCCTTGTGCTTCTTCCTTCTTAACTCCCTGTCTGTTCCTGGAAATTAAATGTCCCCAACTCCCGCAGGGCCCTGCGCAGCGGTCCTCTGCCTTCTAAAGGACTGGCAGCCTCCACATTCCTATGAAAGGGGCTCGCCTCTTGTTTCTGCTGTGAAGCATTAGAATTAAACCTAATTTCTGTGTAAGTGTCTCTTCATTCAGAATCTTTCCGTGGCTTTACCCATTTCCTCGTGTTTCTTGCTTGAGTCCCAGCTACTCTCTCCACCTGGGTATTTGATTTTACCCGTCACTAACATGTGGGACTTGGGGAAGGAAATGGCAGCCCACTCCAGTGTTCTTGCCTGGAGAGTCCCAGGGGCGGGGGAGCCTGGTGGGCTGCCGTCTATGGGGTCACCAAGAGGACACGACTGAAGCGACTTAGCAGCAGCAGCAACATATGGGACTATTGTTACCAACTCTGGGCCGCACTGCAGTCATACCCAACAGGCCAGCAAATGGACAGATGAGTTTCTGGGGGCAGGGAACAGCCACAGACCAAGATGATGGACTACTAGCTCAAAGAACCATCCTACCTGAGACAGAATTTAGGTTTCTTTTTTACTAAATGGAGAGTAGGTATTATTGGTTGTTGCAAACTTCTCTGATAGAATTCTTTGTTCATGCAACTTTCCACATAGGTCTAGTCATGATGTTGCTATAAACTTGCAACAGCACCAATATTATTCTCTGTCCTACAGATTTTTTATCTCTGTATAAATGGAAAACTGTGATCCCCTTAAAGATTGGGGCCCTGAGAATGGGCTGTCTGTACATTGAAGGCTAAGGCAATATTTTTCCAGCAAAAGCAATGAAATACAAAGGTTAAAGTAAAAGAAACAGACCCATTATAGATCTTCCGTGTTATACCCTGAACCACGAACCACCGCCCCCTAATGTCCTTTCTGTCTTCAGGGTATATAGCTCCTCTACGTTCACAAATATTTCATTATCTTCCCCGTCCTAAAAAATACTAAATGTCTTAAAAAGTAACTAAATTTTCTATAATGTTTAATTCATTTTCTTCAAGCTGTTCCCATCTCTCCCCGCTTCCTTCTGCACATCTCTTTAGGGTTTCCTACACCCAGTGACCCCATTTCCTTACACCCACTCACTTTTCAAACTCTTACAACCTAGTTCTTCCCACCTTATTCTACTAATTACTTTCTCCAAGTTCGTCTGTTAATCAGCAGCATCACTTTAATTCTCAAGCCCCACTTTATTTCACCTCCTCGGTTCACATCGTGAGTCACACATTTTTTCTTTGTCCTTGGATTCTAGAATGCAAAGCACTCCGGTTTTTCTCTTTCTCGTTACTTCTGTCTTTGATGAACACCCAACTTTCATTTCCCAAACTAGATATCCTTTTCAATGTAGCACCAATGGGCTAGTTTTGCAAGTAATTGAAATCCCTAAACTGTGATCATATCACTTCACACTTAGAGCAAAAACAAGTCAACAAGAGGAACAGCAACAAACCCCCAAGCCAACAGAAAACTTTCAGCAATATATTAATCCAAAGAAACGGAAGACAGCTCTTCATTTTGGTGGTCAATTTCCGTTACTTTTCAACTCCAGGTCACTTCCTTAGCGTCCCTCAATCTGTCCTTCAATGCATAGAGACTCTCAGTCTTAAAAACATCACTGTGCTGTTTAGTGTCTAAGTCACGTCCAGCTCTTGAGACCCCATGGACTGTCGCCCGCCAGGCTTCTCTGTCCATGGGATTTCCCAGGCAAGAATACTGGAGTGGGTTGTCATTTCCTTCTCCAGGGGATCTTCCTGACCCAGAGATTGAACCCTCTTCTCCTGCTTGGCAGGTGGATTCTTTCCCACTGAGCCACCTGGAAGGCCCCTTGTAAAACATAAGCTTCTATTTTTAAAACCTTTCTGTATACATGAGTTATTTCCTCTTCTGAGGCCATCTGTATCATTCAGGCTAGGCTTAGCTCTAAGAACAAACAGCCCCTGATCTCAGTGGTTTTACACAAAGAAAGCTTATCTTTCATCTTGAGGATCCGTGTGACACAACAGGGCTGCTGTTCTTGAAGTTACTCAGCGGTGTTTTCCACCGTCTCCTTCTCTGTGATGGAACGGCTATACAGGCTTTCCCTGCTCCATCCTGGAGATGAGACGCGCNTTGAACCCTCTTCTCCTGCTTGGCAGGTGGATTCTTTCCCACTGAGCCACCTGGAAGGCCCCTTGTAAAACATAAGCTTCTATTTTTAAAACCTTTCTGTATACATGAGTTATTTCCTCTTCTGAGGCCATCTGTATCATTCAGGCTAGGCTTAGCTCTAAGAACAAACAGCCCCTGATCTCAGTGGTTTTACACAAAGAAAGCTTATCTTTCATCTTGAGGATCCGTGTGACACAACAGGGCTGCTGTTCTTGAAGTTACTCAGCGGTGTTTTCCACCGTCTCCTTCTCTGTGATGGAACGGCTATACAGGCTTTCCCTGCTCCATCCTGGAGATGAGACGCGCTTCCACGTGTATCTCACTGGCTGAAGGGACGCCAGTGGCCGTGCCTCATGGCCTTGGGCTGGAGTGTGGTCCACTCCGCAAGCATCCTTCTGGCATGTCTGCCCACTGACGCATCGTTTACCCTTCAAGGCCTCTGTCGGATAGCAGTATCTCATTTAATCTCCTCTCAACTAGGTAAACACCTGCAGACCTTAAAAACGTCATTTTAATTATAGATACTCATCAATATGACGGCTCTTTGTAGCTGTAAAATTCAAATATTAGAGAATAGATAGAGAAAAGTAAAGACCAATCCTTACTTATACCCCATCCCACTTTCTAGAGAGAATTGATCACTACTTTACATTATTTTTTATCTTAATGTATATGACGTATTCGTGTGGATTTTTTTAAAAAACAAACAGTTATATTAGACACGCTCTGGAGCTTGCTGGATTCAGTTTTCATGTCTTGAGTTTTGTGTTCTGAGTTTTCTTCTACATTAGCTTGGGACTTGCTAGTGTCTGTATACTATCATATAACAGGTGAGAGAAGAGGTAATTTATGTTATGTTCTCCTGTAAGTGAAGACTTATTTTAGCAGTTTTAGACGCTTACAAAAACTGCCACAGTCATCATTAATGTATGAGAAATTGCTAGCAGCAAAGTTGCTGGTTCTCTGGGGACAGGCACTCTTAACGTAGAGGGATGGTACCAAATCCTCTCCCTTCACTAGGAAACAAAACTGCAGGACTGGTCTGCATCCCTGCCAATCATGTACAAAAGTGTCCTCCTCTTCCTCTCTTACCAGCTCTAGACGTCATCGACCTTTTTTCATTCCTGGACTAAATTGTGTGCTTCCTGAAGAGAGGTTATTTATTAACCATCTTTTGATCTCCTCTGTTGCTTGGTACCTGGAGGAGGGCATGGCAACCCACCCCGGTATCCTTGCCTGGAGAAGAATCCCATGGAGGGAGAAGCCTGGCGGGCTACAGTTCACGGGGTCACAAAGAGTCTGATATGACTGCGTGACGAACATGCACGTTGCCTGGTACATTGAAAGTATTCGGTGTTTTATTTCTCTTTATTTTTTATAATTGAATGTGAAAGCATTTAAGCTGGGTCCTGAATAATAGTTTGAGGTGGCTAAAGATAAGGACAGGGGTTTCCTGGTATCGACAGAGGGATCTTCAACAGGAGCTGCAGGGGCAAGCTGGGTTGCTCTCAGCAGTGAGCAGACCTTTTTGTTGGCGGGTGGAAGGGGAGTGGAGGGCGAGCAGTGGAGAGGGCAGTTACAGTCCTTTCCTGTGGCTCTGGGCTGTGTGCCAGGGAGCTCTGGCTTCACACTTTGGGAAAAGCAGGACGCAGGGAAGCAGGCGGCCTACGTTCTGCCCCTGGCTTGGCTCCCGACGGGCCCTGGGCTGGCGGTGGTGTCCCTAGGCCTGCACTGCCTTGTGTCTGAAATGAAGAGTTCCGTGTGCCCCTCCGTTCTCTCCACTGATAGCTGTCCATCTTCCAAGGTGCGCTGGACAGTGTGTTAGCTTCACGCACACCAATGGATGAGGTAGCCTGGCTTCTGATTCCCTCTGAACGTAAAGTGTCAAGCAAGACAGGGAGCAAAGGAAAAGATAGTGAAAATTTCGAGGAAGTTCTCAGAATGGGAATGCATAGGACCTCGGGGCCCATGGGCTGGAGCACCTCATTACCCAGAATGCACTGACCAGCTTACACTCTCTGGAGGAGAGGACAGGCACAGTCGTCTCTAGGACCACATGCCTCCTGCGTCACTGATGACTGCAGCACCTGGCTTGGCAGGAAAGAGGCATCTTTGGATGCTTCTGAGCAAAAATGATGTGATTTAATATTCTGTAAATAATTAGCATTAAATATTGCCTTCTTTAACTAAAAAGCCTCTTGATGAAAGTGAAAGAGGAGANAGGGGACGACCCAGGATGAGATGGCTGGATGGCATCACTGACTCGATGGACATGAATCTGAGTGACCTCCGGGAGATGGTGATGGACAGGGAGGCCTGGCGTGCTGCGATTCATGGGGTCGCAAAGAGTCAGACACGGCTGAGCGACTGAACTGAACTGAACTGAACTGGTTTTGCTTTTAGAGCCACTTTATAAAAGCAAAGCACTTGCTCTGATCCAGACTTGTCAGTACTGGTGTATGTTGCTTTTTTAGAGATGTTCATTTGCAAAGGAGGCCAGATGCTTCGCTTAATTCGCCAGCCCTCATCCCCAGGGGTTTTCTCCATTCTGGAAGAGCAGCCTCCAAACTTAAGCATTACTTTTTACTCTTGAGGTTTCCTTGTAACACTTTGTGCTAATCAATTGGAAGTATTCAGACTAATGAATTTGCACAAATGGCCTCATTAGCTGAAGTTTTTTATCTTTCTTGAGGTTTTGAGTATTTTACTTTATTCATGCAAATGAGTCAGCAGAAGAATTGAGATCTGTCTTGGTCCAACATGGTTCTTTTTTCTAAAATGAAAAGCCTTGCCAGTTCACATTGAGGAACTGATCTCTAATATATCATTTACAATTGACTTATTGGTTATTCAGCCAGTGTAATATATGGATTCAGCTTCATCTTGTAAAATTGTTGGTGGGTTTTCAAATAATTATTATTTCAGTTTTTATCAATGTTAGTCACATACATGGCAAAACTAATAATGAAAAAATGCTGCTAAAAATGACAACAGCAATAGAAATAAGTATTCCTTCGACTTCTCCTACAACCTCCTATACTCAGGAAGACCTCGGGGCTTCCTTTTCTTTCCCTGAACTGTTACTCAGATGTGGCCTCTTGAGGATCAGTCTTTCGTTGTCGTAACTTTTGATGTCTCGTTCTTCCCTTTGCCTTGTTTTCATCTCGATGTTTTCTTAACTTTACCTTTAAATTTTTCTCCTGTATTTTGTGTGTATATGTCCTTATTTGTAATTTCTCAGAGCTTTTTTGCATGTGAGTATTCTTTTTCTTGCATGACTGCATCCTGTCATTCACAATGGAAACTGAGCCTCTTCTGCCCCCCACTGCTCCCGTTCCCTCTGCATTCTGTGTGCCGGTGTGTGTTTAGCTTTCTTGTTTGCTCAGGTCTCCATCTTCCATGTTGGGAGGTCTTCTCCAGTGTCTTGGGATCCTCAGCTTTGAATTTATTTTCAAGAGCAAATCATGAAAATGCTACTTTGATGACCCAAGTGAAGGGTGGTGGCAGGCAGCAGTGTAGGGCGAGAAGTCTGAGAATTGTTTTTTGCCGGAAAACTCAAACGTAGCTCTTACTCTGGAGCTTTCAGGGTTCATTGTCTCTCTGGGGGCTGTACAGTGGCCATTTCAAAGACAGCTACTGCCATTAAGGAGCCGGGTTTTTACTTTATTTAATTCCCGAAGCCACATCTGACTGGTAGCTACCATATTCGACATCACAGCTCCCATTGTTGGGAGGATGAAACTCAATAAATTTCAGTGATTTTCCTGGCCTCTCCTAAACTCCAGTTTACTCATTTGCTCCTCTCCAGATGGCTGAGGGGTTTGACAACTTCTGGTCTTGAACAGTTCCAGAAAGTGCACGTCTTAATCCCTGTGGTAGTGGACGGAGTCCGCATGAACCAGGAAGCATGGCCAGGCTGGGCAGTTAGCTGCCCTGATAAAGCGCCCTCTGCTTTTGAGCGAGCCCCGGGTCACCTTCACAGGGCCTGGCTTCCCCAACACTGATGCTCACTGTGACTCTGAGCTGTAAATTAGACTAATATTTTAGTTCTCACTCCTGAAGTCTAGGCTTCATCTTTTATGCTTTGTTTCATATTTGTGGTTTAGGGCCGTAAATACTACCTGCTGATTCTGGTTCTTGCGTTCCTTGAATTTTTTGAGGTGATAAATCAGAGGAGACGGGCATGAACATTTATTTATCCCCCTGCTAGCATTGCTTCACATTTCATGTGAACTTGTTTTGATTCCATAAAATAATCCTTTGTTATTTGACTTTTGTCAAATATTCAGTTTAGAAATTGTGCCAACTACTTTAAAATAAAAATTTCTTAAAATTTTAATCTCTCTACTCTTAAAAAATTTGATCACGTAGCCATATGTTGCATAGGAATTCATAGTATCAGTCCAGACCTATCTAAGACAATAATCCATATTGAGTTAGAATATCTTATTTAATTGTCATATTTCATATTTTTCTTTTAGAAAAGCAATAAAATAAATAATTGATATATCTAGTCTATCTTATTGGAGAAGGTGATGGCACCCCACTCCAGTCCTCCTGCCTGGAAAATCCCATGGATGGAGGAGCCTGGTGGGCTGCAGTCCATGGGGTCGCGAAGAGTCGGACACGACTGAGTGACTTCACTTTCACTTTTCACTCTCATGCATTGGAGAAGGCAATGGCAGCCCACTCCAGGGTTCTTTTCTGAGAATCCCGGGGACGGGGGAGCCTGGTGGCTGCCGTCTCTGGGGTCACAGAGTCGGACGCGACTGAAGCGACTCAGCAGCGGCAGCAGCAGCAGTGTATCTGACGAGCAACTATAATTTATTATGAAATTTTATTTTAAAATTTTGCATTAAAAATAAAAATAAGGCCTAATGAATCCAATAGTTTGTCATTTAAAAATCAGTATATGAATGATTTTATATCAGTTGACTTTACATAACTGATATTAATCAATACAACTGATTATATCATCTTAAGGGAAAAAAATCAAAATCAGGCTGGGCATTTTTGAAACTGGCAAAAAGTATGAATACATATCAAAACAGAAATGCTTGGCTGTTAGAAATCCAAAACTTTGAAGACTATTATTCTCTGTCAAGCTGTGTACTTTGGGGCAGCCTTAGATGTGTGCTGTGCACACCCTGTGGCTTTCGTAGATGCCCTCTCTGAGATCCTTTGCCCCTTCTGTAAGACAGCGGCAGTGGCAGCAAGCTTCTACTCACACGGGGGGTCAGCAGGTGCCGGTGCAGGCGGGTACTCACAAGTGGGAGCCTTTCCGGTTAACCCGGAGAAGTTGCCTCCTACCTGGACCTTAGAGGGAGTGCTTAGGCAGGTGAGGAAACCTTTGGTTTTAAAAATGTAAAATGCAAACTTTAATGTTTCTGTTGGTTGATACTCCCCATAACTCGCCTCTTCTGTATGTTCACACATTCAGCCCATGACTGTATCTTCCGTGTTAGGTATTTGCCACCCCTATACTTACCGCTCGGGGCTTCCCGGTGACTCAGTGGCAAAGAACCCACCTGGAATGCAGGAGCTGCAGGAGCACAGGAGACGCGGGTTCGATCGCTGGGTTGGGAAGACCCCCTGGAGGAGGGCATGGCAGGCCACTCGTATTCTCGCCTGGAGAATCCCATGGACAGGGGAGCCTGGTGGGCTACCATCCATGGGGTCACACAGAGTGGGAAACGACTGAAGCAACCTTGCCTGCACATACTCAATCCCTCCCAGAACCTTCCCAGAGTCCTCTCTCCGTTTTCTCTTTATTCCAAGGAATTTTTCTTGGAGCATAGCTGCTTTACAGAGCTGTTGGTTTCCACTGCACAGCGAAGTGCATCAGCCATCCACGCACACGTACCCCCGCTTCTGTGGGTTTCCTTCCCGTTCAGGTTGCCATGGGGCACTGAGGAGAGCTTCCCAGGTCAGTTCTCACTAATTACCTAGTTTGCACACAATACAGCGTCATACGCGGTCTGTGCACAGCATCATATGCGGTGTATATATGCGAATCCCAACTTCTGTCATTCTCTCGTATGCAGTTAACATTTCAGCCAGGTCTGCAAAATAGCATTTGCCGTAAGAGGGACAGATGTCTGTCTGTAACAGGAACCAGCGTTTATTCAGCAGTGACCTCCTGTAGAAAAGTGAGCGTGTGGCCCCAGAGTCAAGTGGAAAAGTAGCTGGCGTTCATTTGGAAATCACTGCCTTGCCCAGGGGAGTTCTCTGCTGCCACTTCTATAAACACAACATTGGAACTCTGTTTGAACCTGGGGGGTAGACTCAAAGACGCCGTCTTCCAGTCAGGTCGGTCATGTAGAGGAACCCTATTTAGGATTTTTCTGAATCTTAGACAACCTGGTGGGTTTGTCTGAAATTACTGAAGAAGTTGTATAAATGATACATAGTTTTGAACTTGAATAGACATGTGTTTGCCTGAGAAGTCAGAAGGAATGCTGCTGAGACTGGCTGTGTTGCAGCAGAAATCTGATTCATAGTTCAAATCCCAAATATTGATTTATGTGACCTAAGCCACAGTACCTAGTCTGTGCTTCAAACTAGGGCACACAAATCCATGTAGACATAAATTCACTAAGGGCATAAATAGATGCTTGAAGAATTTGGTTTTTTTACTTCCAGAATCCAAGTTAATGGAAATTGACACTTGAGTGTTTTGTCTGTTGGGGAGAAGTCCTGCTTTTTCCAGTTTTGAGCAATGACATTGCTCCACTGTCATTAAATCCAGTTATAGAATTTGGCCCAGTTATATTGTTTATTCACATCTAACTGATCCAATTGGGAATATGTTACACAGCACCTGCCAGCTCTTTCTCCTAAATTTCCTTCTTAATGACCAAGCTTAAAATGCTTCTACATTTTCTAAAATGATCATCGTGGACTTTTCTTCCATTAGCTAAAAGCTGCATGTCTGTGGCTCTCTACTGTTGTCTCTCCTTAACTTTCTGAAACATTATTTTAAATATAGAATTTAAAACTAATTTAGAAGTGAGCTGTGTGTTTGTACAATTGTTTCTGTATGAAATATTAAGCTAAATATACCCTCACAGGTATTAAGTTTGAAAAGGATGAAAAAAGGTTAGCACTTATTTCCAAGCATGATTTCTCTAAGACTCTCATGATTATCTCCTATTATAAATAATTCAGCCCCTTATGAATTCTTATAAATGTATTTTCTAAAAGGTGTTCTATAAAGTAGTAGTTTTTTTTTTAAGTGGCTATGAATCAGTAGACATGTTGCTAATCCCATTTACTTCTTCCATTCTTTAATCTCAGTCATTCTTCCAGATCATCTTATTTTCCATCACACATTCAATGATGCCTGGACCATTCTATAGGCATATCTTAGTTTTTGTGTCTTCTCCATTCTTCCCTATTCAACCATTTCACCACAGGAATGTTAGACTCAACTTTCTGAAGACTGTGTCTGGTGCCATATCCCACCCATTCAAAAATGCACTAAGGGCATTTGGTGAGCTTATCTTACAAAAACCAACTCTGGATAAACCACGAGACGCCCCACTGGCTGGCAGAGGCTTGCTCTTCTGCTCCTCCTCTGGTCCATCCATTTCTGTTTGCCACTGGCTTGTCTGGTGCGTCTCTCACGATCCACTGTTACAGTCCTGTTCTCGGGCTTAGCCTCTCAGTCGCGTCTGACTCTCTGCGACCCTGTGAACGGCAGCTCCTCTGTCCACGGGAGTCTCCAGGCAGGAATACTGGAGTGGGTTGCCATGCCCTCTTCCAGGGGATCTTCCCAGCCCAGGGACTGAACCCAGGTCTCCCACATTTCAGGCGGATTCTTTACGAGCTGAGCCACCAGGGAAGCCCAAGAATACTGGAGTGGGTAGCCTCTCGCGTCTCCATGGGACCTTCCTGATCGAGGAATAGAACTGGGGTCTCCTGCCTTGCAGGCAGGTTCTTTACCAGCAGAGCTATCAGGGAAGCCCTACTCCACTCTCAAGTCTAAGCCTCCAAGCCATTTTCCACTGAAATCTTCCTCCGTTATTCCTATCAAAAAGTGCCCTCAGTGTCTCCCATCCAGCCCCCTAGGCCATTTTATTTGTATGTTGTTACTCTGTTTGAAATCTGTTTATGTTTCACGGGAGTAGACAAAATATCTCATTTTTCTTTAAATGCTTACTTTTAGTAACATGGTTTCTAGCTCATAGGTTGAATACAGATGCAGGAATTTTGCTTCTTTTTTTGTGGTTGATTCCAATTTTATTTATTTATTTTGTAATGAGGTATAGTTGGTTTACAACATATTAATTTCAGGTCCAGAGTAAAGTGATTCAGTTAGACATATATATGTAGATATAGCTGTTCTTTTTCAGAATCTTTTTTCTTATAGGTTATTACAAAATATTAAGTATAGGTGCCTGCGCTGTATACTAGGTCCTTCTTGGTTGTCTATTTTATATGTGTGTGTGTGTGTGTGTATGCATGTGTGTGAATGTGTGTGTATGTGTGTGTGTATATGTATGTGTGTATGTGTGTGTATATGTGTATATGTGTGTATGTGTGTGTATGTGTATATGTGTGTGAATGTGTGTATGTGTGTGTATGTGTCTGTGTATGTATGTATATGTNTGTGTGTGTGTATGTGTGTATGCATGTGTGTGAATGTGTGTGTATGTGTGTGTATATATGTATGTGTGTATGTGTGTGTATATGTGTGTATGTGAATGTTGTGTATGTGTGTGTATGTGTGTGTATATGTGTGTATGTGTATGTGTGTGTACATGTATCTGTGTGTATGTGTGTGTATGTGTATGTGTGAGTATATGTGTGTATATGTGTGTGTATGTGTGTGAATGTGTGTATGTGTGTGTATGTGTATGTATGTATATGTGTGTGTATGTGTCTGTGTGTACGTGTGTGTATATATATGTGTGTGTGTGTGTGTCTGTGTGTATATGTGTGTGTATTGTGTATGCATGTGTATGTATCTGTGTGTATGTGTGTATATGTGTGTGTATAAGTGTGTGTGTATAAGTGTGTGTGTGTATATGTGTGTGTGTGTGTATATGTGTATATGTGTGTATGTGTGTATGTATGTGTGTGAATGTGTATGTGTGTATGTATGTGAATGTGTGTATGTGTGTGTATGTGTCTGTGTGTACATGTGTATATATATGTGTCTGTGTGTGTGTGTATGTGTGTGAATGTGTATGTGTGTGTATGTGTCTGTGTGTACGTGTGTGTATATATATGTGTCTGTGTCTGTGTGTGTTTGTGTATGCGTGTGTATCTGTGTGTATGTGTGTATACGTGTGTGTATATGTGTGTGTGTGTGTGTGTGTGTGAATCCCCGTCTCCCAGTTCCCGCCTCCCCTCCTTGCTGTCCCCCTTTTACCATGAGTTTGTCTTCTGTGTCTGTGTTTCTGTTTTGTAAACAAGCTCATCTGTATCGTGTTTTAGATTCCGTCTATAGGTGGTATGGCGTTTGTCTTTCTTCTGTTTAATGCGTATCAGTGTGGCGCACACTGCAGGAGCCCACATGATAACACCACTTGCAAATGATCTCTCTGCATGTTCCCAAAGAGAAGAAAATGGAGCCGCTATTTAAGTAGGTTATACGTTACAACTAGTTG
This sequence comes from Neotragus moschatus, assembly GCA_006410615.1. Classification (NCBI taxonomy): domain Eukaryota; kingdom Metazoa; phylum Chordata; class Mammalia; order Artiodactyla; family Bovidae; genus Neotragus; species Neotragus moschatus. Next base: position 617,913 of record SJYA01003031.1, on the reverse strand, counting down.
AGTAAATGTTTAACTGAAACATAGCTTTATTGTTAAAGCAAGTCCTAATTAATTAATTAAAATACTTTAGTTTTAGGTCAGTTGTCAAAATCTTTTTCAAATCTCTGGGTGCACCGGCTGTTGGCTATCGTATTGTATAGCATCAAGATTGCTGGTCTGGTGGTTGAGACTGTGTTCCCTCTACAGGGGGCACAGATTCAACCCCTGGTCAGGGAACTAAGACTCTGCATGCCACGTGGCCAAAAATAAATGAAAATAAAATTGACATGTATATTATTGAAAAAAGGGATTACTGGCATAATCCAACACCCAGAAAAACAGAGAAAACTAGTGTAACTGGTATGAAAGTAAGACTTGTCATGCCCAGAGTATATCAGTAAAGGGGTGCATTCTCAGACTGAATTAGTAGTTTTCAGATCGGGAACTGGGGAGAAAAGTAAAAATGTGTGTCACCAGGCTACACTGTTTTTCCATCGTTAACCATGACTGTGCCTTCTACCTGTGAGGAGAAAAGAGGAGAGGGGCGGGGACTCAAACCTTCATCGTGGAGAGCACTTCTGATTGTATCTTACCTCGGCTTCCCTCTCCTCGTTCTATCGCCTGAAAAAAATCGAAGGATTTTGGATGCATGAGAAGTCCATCTTCTGACTGCGTCATCCAGCGTGTGGACTGTATGAAGAGGAGGCAAAGCATCTCCCCCCAAAAGTAAGGTCCCCTCCTGGGAGATGTCCCGGCTCTGTAAACTGAATAGAGTGGTCTGTGATTTTCAATCTTATCTGTGCTTTGTAATTTTATTTATCCTTTTAATTAAAAAAAAAAAAACAATTTTTAACTTTGTTGGAAAATGACGGAAGTGCCTGTCAGTAAACTATTCTCCAACTCAGTTTCCCATTCCCCCTCTTGCATCTGCTGAAACGGAGCTCAGAGCCCCTGTCAACAGCTTGGTTCCTGTGCCGTCTCTCTTTGTTGTTGCTTTTAATGAAAAGGAGATGGAGAGTTTTTACGAACTTTTGCAGCTGAACGTTGATTATGTTTTAGTCAGAGAGGCCAAATGCCTGGTTTTCATGGCCGGAAAAATAAAAGTTCCTTCGCATTGTGAAAATGCATTAACGCTAGTCCTGTAGATTGACGTAGAAGACCCTCAAGGCACAGTTAAGTTAGTGAAAGTCGCTCAGTCATGTCCGACTCTTTGCAACCCCACGGACTATACAGTCTATGGAATTCTCCAGGCAAGAATAGGGGTGTGGGTCGCCTTTCCCTTCTCCAGGGGATCTTCCCAACCCAGAGATCAAACCCAGGTCTCCCGCGTTGCAGGCGGCTTCTTTACCAGCTGAGCCACCAGGGAATCCTATAATCCGGTTGCATGCACACTTTTAGTGGAAAACCACTTCAGAATGAAGGACTGGAGGCTGCTGCTTCACATACTCGCGGGACAGCACTTCCCGCTCGTCGTCTTTACTTTTCCTTTCTTGCTCGAGTAGACTTAGGCCTGAAGACAGGGTAGCTTGCTACACCCGGAGGCCTTTATCATGATTTCTGCCTCTCACTAGTCGCCTCGGTTGGAAAGGCAGCATCAGCTGAGGGTGAGCACCCCTCCGTGCAGCGGAGGCGCGGCCTCAGTGAGTGGGGCGCATCTCAGGGAGCTGGCGTCCCGGGACGGAAGAGGAAAGCTAAGAAACCGGAAGTTCCTAGACGCGGTCTGGACGCCGAGGTGCTCACGTAGGGGGTCCCCTAGTTCCCTGCTGTGCGCATGTGTGGGCTCCTGGCGCCACCTGCGCCCGTGTGAAGACTCCCGCTCGGATCGTAGGGCTTGGCGGGTGAAGCAGAGGGGAGAAGTCGCATTGCTAACATTGCTCAGAGAGTGCCAGAGACTGACCACTGTGGGCCTCTGCTGGGCCTGGGGCAACCACGGACCGAGCTTGCAGGCGAGCTGCGTTCTTGCCCCTGGGAGAAACGGCAGGTGGGCTCGATGGGGGCCTGTCCCATGGTGCTGCCAAAGCCCCTGGCTCTGTGAGCTCCCTGGTTGCTCCCCGGCCCCACTCTCCTAGTTCTGTTCAGACACATGTACTCTTTGCAGGCCTAGATTAGAGTTGTCAGGAATACCTATTTCTCGCTGGTTATAAAAGAGTATGGATACGAGAGTTGGACTGTGAAGAAGGCTGAGCGCCGAGGAATTGATGCTTTTGAGCTGTGGTGTTGGAGAAGACTCTTGAGAGTCCCTTGGACTGCAAGGAGATCCAAGCAGTCCATTCTGAAGGAGATCAGTCCTGGGTGTTCATTGGAAGGACCGATGTTGAAGCTGAAACTCCAGTACTTTGGCCACCTAATGCGAAGAGTTGAGTCACTGGAAAAGACTCTGATGCTGGGAGGGATTGGGGGTAGGAGGAGAAGGGGACGACAGAGGATGACACGGCTGGATGGCATCACTGACTCGATGGGCGTGAGTCTGAGTGAACTCCAGGAATTGGTGATGGACAGGGAATGCTGCGATTCATGGGGTAGCAAAGAGCCAGACACGACTGAGCGACTGAATGGAACTGGACTGATAAAAGAGTAAGACGTTGAATTAACTGTCGGTTTTACCTGTAGTAACAAATGAGTCATTTAACTGTGTGCTGTACTGATTGACTGTATGATCCATAAATGTGTGTGTGTGTCCGTGCATTGTTAAAAACGTGTCTGTAGTCATCATTATGGCTCAATAGCTGATTTTAAAGGGCAGTCATATGCTAGGTTGTGGGTTTATTTTGCCTCTTCTTTTTGGGTCATGGCTGGAGGAGCTGAATGACATTATAAATGAGCATAGAATTAAACAACGAAAAGTTTAAGATAGTTTAATGGGCCCGAGGCAAAGTGGAGGAAATCTCCTGATTTAGGATCGGCTCATGTTTTCTCCAGTTCTTACAAACATCACATTGAACAGTAAGCTTAAGGTTTCCAGTGAGTGTGTCAAGCTGCTGATGGGGCCTCCAGTGGAAACTGTGTGTTAGCCACCAGATCCTCTCAAATCCGAGTGTATCTGCACTTTTGCCTCCAAAACTCTGAAATTATGACTTTTCTTCATAAAAGAACTCTTGGGCTACTAAAACCCAAACAAAGGGCCAGAAGGCTCTGGAAGGTGAAGATGCCCTTGGGAGGCCCTTAGCAGTGATGGGCAGATGCAGGAATATACACGCCCAGCTCCTTCACCTCGAGTCAGGCTGCACTGCGGTGAGCCTGTACCCTCCAACCAACTGTGCGGGATCAGGCTGAAACCATGCTCTCCACTGTCTTCTTCTCTTTGTCTGCCCTGCTTCCCCTGCAGGTTTACTGGTTTCTTTTAGGAGCCTGTCTTTGAACTCACTTGTGCCATATAGTCTTTCTCTCAGAGTCTGCTTCTGGGAAAGCAAACCTCAGACAGGTCTTTTCGAAAACAGAGTTACACAGTCTTTATCTGTTAGCTAGCTCTGTTCCTATTTGTTNTTGTCTGCCCTGCTTCCCCTGCAGGTTTACTGGTTTCTTTTAGGAGCCTGTCTTTGAACTCACTTGTGCCATATAGTCTTTCTCTCAGAGTCTGCTTCTGGGAAAGCAAACCTCAGACAGGTCTTTTCGAAAACAGAGTTACACAGTCTTTATCTGTTAGCTAGCTCTGTTCCTATTTGTTAGTCTGTTCTTCGATGAGGAAGTAACACTCACGGGAAAATCCACACTGCAAAAAACTTGAATGATCTCTGCAGTCCTGGTGGGAGCATTACATAGAAGCCCATATGGTTTCCATTGATAAAGGAACAACTTTGGAGCATTGCTGAAATGAACCTGCGTGTCACGCAAAAGTCCTGCTTGCCTTGCTTCTTATCTTTCTTTACCAATGTCCTTCTGGGACTGCAAGTCTAGCAGAAAGTTCTCTGTGTTCTGTCTTCTTGGAATGGTGCTGCTTTAACTGTTTCACCTCCACCCCCTGGAAGTTAAGCGCTCCGCTGGGAAGCCAGGGTTTAGTTGGCGAGCAGCCATGGGGTGTAGGTCTTCATGCAGGATAAGCTTATCAGAAAGGCTCTTGGCTCTGGCCAGCGCCCTGGGGCCTCTCTTCTGCTTCCTCCTTTTGAGACTGCCCTTTCCCCCGTCATGTCCCTCCCGTTCTCCAACTCACTCATCTTCTGGCCCCTCTTCAAATTGCCGATAGTGTCAGATCACATCTTCTCTCCTGTTTTCCACTGGGATTTTACACCAAGCCTATAATATATTCCTCGGGACCAAGATACAAAAATAAGTTCTGTTCACGCTTTTGAAACACACTGTACATGTTCATGCTAAGTTGCTTTAGTCATGCCCGACTCTTTTCGACCTTATGGCCTGTAACCCGCCAGGCTCCTCTGTCCATGGGATTCCCCAGGCAAGAATACTGGAGTGGGTTGCCATTTCCTCCTCCAAGGGGATCTTCCCAGCCCAAGGGTTGAACCCACGTCTCTTACGTCTCCTGCATGGCAGGAAGGTTCTTTACCTCTGGCACCACCTGGGAAGCCCTGTACACATGTATGTGTGCACGCATGTTTGGCATGGTGTGTGGATTATTTTTAGGAAGGAAGATTGACTATGAATACTACAAGCAAGGGATGGCAGAATGGTATTCTACTCTACTTAGGTACGCTGCCCCATTTTTCTTTTTTTAGTTAAACTCTTTTAAAAAGACTGAATTTTGTTCACCAAGGATAGAGGAAGAGTCATTTACATTTCAAAGGTTGTTTTGGATGCTTAGACCCAGAGCTGGGTCTAGGCCAAGGGTGAAGAGAGCAGGACAAAAGATTTATCTGGGAAGTGAGGAGAGGGACGGGGAGCTAGAATCATCGCCAAGATCACTGCTGTGGACGCCAGAGGTGGGGGGAAGGGTGGAGAAAAGGCAGGCCCTTGTCACCCCTCCCAACACTAGTCCCTGGGTCCTTGTTTTAAAGGAGGTAACTCGAGTCCTCATTTCAAAATGAGGAGTGCCCCCGGGTCAAGAGATCTGAAGCAGGCCTGGTTGGGAGTAACCAGAACAAAGAGGAGAGCTGAAACGCACAAGAAGCCCANCGCCAGAGGTGGGGGGAAGGGTGGAGAAAAGGCAGGCCCTTGTCACCCCTCCCAACACTAGTCCCTGGGTCCTTGTTTTAAAGGAGGTAACTCGAGTCCTCATTTCAAAATGAGGAGTGCCCCCGGGTCAAGAGATCTGAAGCAGGCCTGGTTGGGAGTAACCAGAACAAAGAGGAGAGCTGAAACGCACAAGAAGCCCAGCACCCCGGCCGGAGGATGAGGCGTCGGTGACTGGGGCTGCCTCCCCGGGGCTTCGGTTGTGGCTGGACCCTCTGGGCCAGGAGCAGTTGGCCCAGNTCAAGAGATCTGAAGCAGGCCTGGTTGGGAGTAACCAGAACAAAGAGGAGAGCTGAAACGCACAAGAAGCCCAGCACCCCGGCCGGAGGATGAGGCGTCGGTGACTGGGGCTGCCTCCCCGGGGCTTCGGTTGTGGCTGGACCCTCTGGGCCAGGAGCAGTTGGCCCAGCACAGGGGTCCCTTCGCAGCTGGCCAGCAGCTCACTGTCTGCCTGCTTCAGCTCTTGTTGGCCCTCAGCCACTGTGGGGCCCAGAGCACATTCAGAAAAGGGCCTGCCTAAGAGATCCACCTTTTCGTTTGATTTAGATCAGTGGACAGCTTTATGCTCTGGAAGGCTTTTCCCTTGCCGAAGTTTTGTCCTTTGATTGACAGATTCTAACTGCTTTCTGCTTAGAAGAAAATGGAATAGGTTTTATTCTTGAAAGGTACCTGTTGCTGGGATTTGAAATCTTAAAATAGAAGTTGCCATTCCTTTCACATCTAAAAGATATGACTTCAGAGCAGGAATCTGAGCAAACTAAAGCTTTACTGCAGAGATTTTTTAAAATCGTTTTCTTCCCAAAGCAGAAAATTACACATGTTGCAATAATTGTTTTATTGTTTTGTTTTGTTTTTGCCAAAGACAAAAGTGAAAAAGAAGGCTTTATGAGAAAATATAAATTCTATTATAGGGGACACAGTGAAGAGGGAAACACAACACACATTGGCACATGGCCGCTTAGAGCAGTCATCAACATGCTTCTCCTGACATTTATTTTTCGTTTTAAAATTAGCATCCTTTCAGCAAGGACACTAGACTGTGATAGATAAATGGTGGTTTAGGTGGTTTAGTCCCTAAGTCGTGCCTGCCTCTTTGCCACGCTATGGACTGCAGCCCTCCAGGCTCCTCTGTCCATGGATTTCTCCAGGCCAGAATACTGGAGTGGGTAGCCATTCCCTTCTCCAGGGGATCTTCCACACCCAGGAATCAAACCCAGGTCTCCTGCATTGCAGGTGGATTCTTTACCAACTGAGTTAAAAGGGAAGCCTCAATAGATAAATAAGTTGTCAAATTGGAACACAAATGGAATAATGGAGAATCGTATCATTTAAGAGCAGGGCAGAGAAGCAGGATTCTGTCATGGGGTTTCTGGAGAAGCCATAAGAGTTTGAAGACCAAGTAGGAAGTCTACATGATGGTTTCGTGTGTCTCAGATAAGTTAAGAAAACTACAAATAAGCATCTGTTCAGTTCAGTTCAGTCGCTCAGTCGTGTCTGACTCGTTGCAACTGCATGAATTGCAGCACCCCAGGCCTCCCTGTCCATCACCAACTCCTGGAGTTCACTCAGACTCATGCCCATCGAGTCAGTGATGCCATCCAGCCATCTCATCCTCTGTTGTCCCCTTCTCCTCCTCCCCACAATCCCTCCCAGCATCAGAGTCTTTTCCAGTGAGTCAGCTCTTCGCATGAGGTGGCCAAAGTACTAGAGTTTCAGCTTCAGCATCATTCCTTCCAAAGAACACCCAGG
>SJYA01003031.1:508042-609446 GCA_006410615.1 Neotragus moschatus | reverse complement strand
CTCCTCCTCCCCACAATCCCTCCCAGCATCAGAGTCTTTTCCAGTGAGTCAGCTCTTCGCATGAGGTGGCCAAAGTACTAGAGTTTCAGCTTCAGCATCATTCCTTCCAAAGAACACCCAGGACTGATCCTCTTTAAAATGGACTGGGTGGATCTCCTTGCAGTCCAAGGGACTCTCAAGAGTCTTCTCCAACACCACAGTTCAAAAGCATCAATTCTTCAGTGCTCAGCTTTCTTCACAGTCCAACTCTCACATCCATCCATGACTACTGGAAAAACCATAGCCTTGACTAGACTGACCTTTGTTGGCAAAATAATATCTCTGCTTTTGAATATTCTGTCTAGGTTGGTGATAACTTTTCTTCCAAGGAGTAAGCACCTTCACCATATTCAGTGATTTTGGAGCCCCCTAAAATAAAGTCTGACACTGTTTCCACTGTTTCCCCTAATCAGAAGGGCTGAGAATTCAAATGTTTGATTGATCTACGGTGGGAATTTTATATAAAAAATGTAGTGGCAGTGTAGTGGAACAAGGCAGGCAGGAGAACCATTGATACAAAAGGTTTTAGGCTTGATATTGGAGAAGGTGTTACACTTAGTAAGAACTAGGGTTGTGAAGGAATATGTGGGAAAAAAGGAAGCAAATCCAAAGCAGCTCGTGGACAGAATGAATGATGCNTTTTATATAAAAAATGTAGTGGCAGTGTAGTGGAACAAGGCAGGCAGGAGAACCATTGATACAAAAGGTTTTAGGCTTGATATTGGAGAAGGTGTTACACTTAGTAAGAACTAGGGTTGTGAAGGAATATGTGGGAAAAAAGGAAGCAAATCCAAAGCAGCTCGTGGACAGAATGAATGATGCATTCAAGATTTGACAGTGAAGTTCCTCGTAAACTAAGGGTTAAGGTGCAACTCTAAGACTAGGTTGTCTGTGTGTGTGTGTGTGTGTGTGTGTGTGTGTGTGTCCTCAGTCACTCAATCGTGTCCAGCTCTTTGCAACCCCATGGACTGCAGCCCACCAAACTCCTCTGTCCAAGGGATTCTCCAGGCAAGAACACTGGAGTGGGCTGCCATTTCCCGCTCTAGGGGTCTTCCCGGCTGAGGGATCAAACCCTGGTGTCTGGCATCTCCTGCATCAAGCCACTTGGGGAGCCCCACGACTAGGCTGATACTTACTAAATTAATCCCGTGTGTTTTCTCTATAGGAGGGCAGTGTAGTCCACACTTAAATGAAGTAGAAACCTAATTGATGTTCATATTAAACTTCATACGATTGACTCTTAAAGCCGAACACTGATTATCATAGTATGCAAGCATGTATTCAATCCATTGCAAGTATGTCTGGGTAAATAATGATTTTAGAAATCTTTCAAATTTCTTTTACTTTCTTCTGTTTCCTTAACCATGCAGTGATTCCTCCTTTTCCCAAGAGGCATTTAGGAGCAAAGTGGCCCTTCCTTTGCTTTTGGAGAAAGAGAACCTTGTCTCCCCAGTGACTCCGCCTCCTCAGTGTAGACATGTACCATGTGGAATTTCAGCTTATTACCACGTGATTCAAAGCGAATGTGAAGATGCTCAAGAAACATTGTTCACACTTATTTTCCTGAGGGGCCCGACTAGCAAGGGATGTGAAGACGGTGGACACATACTTAAAGTGTTCATTACCTTCTAAGAAGGACGGTCCAGTTGAGATTCGTCTGTGCGTACTGCGTGTCGTTTCTCCTTGATTAGAGGAAGATGTTGATAGCTGTTACAGTTTCAAGGGGGCCTCCAGCACACCATCACGGCTGCCTCCCTTCTGCTCCCTGCCCTTTCCATCCCTAAAGGAAGAAAAGGGAGAAGTAGAAGGAATCTCTGCCTCCACTTAGAGAATTTTCATTCACTTAAATTCCTAGCGGTATGAGCCATTTTTCCATGGTTCTCTGGCATAAAAATTCAGTAGAAAAAAAACCAGTGTAACTCATTTTTTATGGTGCACTTTGAAGGTTCTTTGTAAACATTCTTTCCTAAACTCTCTTTTTTTTTAGATGAAATATTTGATGTCAGAGAATATTGGGTTGGCCAAAAAATTTGTTCAACGTTTTTGGCCAACCCAGTATACTATTTTAGTATGGAAATTGTAAAGCATAATCAAATGTAAACATCATGTCCTTCCAATCCAGCTTAAGAAACTGAACATTTTAAGTTTTAAAATAATTTGTTTTTTGTCCCCTCCCTTCCAGTCAGAGGCTATCTGTACCCAAAGTGTTTTCTCGACCATTTCCACATTTTACTTCATTGTTTCAGCCCCTAAGGATATACCTTCACATAAAGAATGATTTAATTCTGCCTGTTTTTGGCATCATAGAATATCAGCATATCTAGGTAATGCCTCTGTTACTCATGTTTCCAGTTAGAACCATGTGTCTGAGCTTCGTGTCTGTCAGCACACTTAGCTGCATCTCCATTCTTACCGTGCTGAAAGACATGCAACTAGAACGGGTCAGAGGGCCGAGGTAGGTCTGCTCTCTTGCAGATGGATGTCTGTGTCTATGTTTCTGCTTCCGTGAAGTCCGTTCCTCTTAACATCCTTGTGCGTGGCTGTTTGTGCACAGACAACAAGCTTCTCTCTAGAGTCCATCCCTAGGAATGAGAGGCTGGATCAGACAGTTCTTGGTTCTCATCTTCAGCAGAAGTTCTCCAGAAATGGTACCACTTTTACTCCCATCTGTGGGTAAAGGATTCTTTTTGTTCTATGTTTTTTTTCAAATGGTTGATGGTATTGTACAATTATTTTTAAAAATTATGTCAATTTCTTGTCTGAAAAATAAACTCTAAGGTAATTTTGTATTTTCAAAAATGTCCCTGAATACTAACAGAGTTGGTCAATTTTCTCTATATTTATTGGCTGGTTATTTTTCTTTTTCTGTGAAATACCCATTAAAAAAATTTTTCAATAATATATTGGTGGTTCCACGTAGGGTTTCATTTTTACTTTTAATTTTACTTGTTATTATTTTTAATTTATTAATTGGAGGATAATTGCTTTACAATGCTGTGTTGGTTTCTGCTGTACTACAATGTGAGTCAGTTATGAAGTGAAGTGAAGTGAAAATCACTCAGTCGTGTCCGACTCTTTGCGATGCCACAGACTGTCCATGGGCTTCTCCAGGCCAGAGTACTGGAGGGGGTCACCTTTCCCTTCTCCAGGGGAGCTTCCCAACCCAGGGATCGAACCCAGGTCTCCCACTTTGCAGGTGGATTCTTAACCAGCTGAGCCACAAGGGACACCCAGGAACACTGGAGTGTGTAGCCTGTCCCTTCTCCTCCCTTCTCCAGGGGATCTTTCTGACCCAGGAACTGAACCGGGTAGATTAAAGAATCTATCTGCCAGTGCAGGGGATGCAAGAGATGTGGGTTTGATCCCTGGGTCGGGAAGACCCCCTGGAGGAGGAAATGGCATCAGCTCCAGCATCCTTGCCTGCAGAGTCCCATGGATAGAGGGAACTGATGGGCTCTGGTCCACAGGGTTGCAGAGTCAGACGTGCCTGAGCATGCACATTTATGTATAAAATAGACCACAAGGACCTAGTGTGCAGCACTGTCTAGTAACACTCAGTACCGTCTAATAACCTCTGTGGGCAAAGAATTTGGAAATGAGTAAATACATGATGTATAAGTCAATCACTTTGCTGTGCATGCGAAACTTTTACATTGTAAATCAACTGTACTCCAATCAAATAAAATGTTTTAAAAATTGTGTGTGCTAGCAACAGGCTTTATAAGATATGTAGCAGACACATAGCGTACTAGCAGGTGAGTCCCAGCAGTTTAGAAGTGCGTGCAATGTAGTACTGAGGTTTGTTTAGTGATTTTGGGTATAATTGAAGCCCTGAGGGGGATAATATGGAGTCAGCTCTTGATAAAGTCACTCGAGGTTTCTCCGGGAGCGCTGATGTTTCTGGGGAAGGCAGAGGGGAAAGGTCAAGGTGGAGCCAGAAGAGGTGAGAGTTGGGGAAGAAAGAGGGACAGGAGCACCTGAAGGGAGAGAGCACCGAGAGGGGCACGCTTCTCCACGGTGTTTGCAGGTGTTCCTCGGAGCGTATTCTGTGGTCTCCTTTGGAGTGGGAGCGCCCAGAAGCTGATGGTGCCCGTCAGCCCCTGGCAGGCACTGTGCCTGCTGGCACACACACGAGAGAGAGTCCCTGGTCTCCGTCAGTGCACCTCCAGCAAGGAGGAGAGATGAGTGTGGAGACAACCACCGCACAAGACAGTATTATGGTAATCGCTGTGGAACCCAAGGGAGAAACTGGTGCCTTCTGTTGGCGATGGGTCATATAAGCCTCCACGGTGGGAGAGAAGGGGGAAGTTAGGGACACGGTGTTTTTTTCCCTTAAAGCCTTCTCTGTAATTTTAATTAGGTTCTTCTTTTCAGATTATCATCTCTTAGCTAAATGGAAAATTTCTGATGAATGACAATGACCAGCTTCTTTCAAAATCTTACTTTTATTCAAGAAACCCATGGTATTTTGTGATTTAATTTTTAGGAGGTATAGTGTCAATGTTTGGTTAAAGATAAGAATGTCCTCGTTTAACGGAAGAATATATGAATAACTGTATGTCTGTAAGAATCGTACGGATTTATCAAAGACTGCAGGACGTTATAGAGACAATTGTTAAAAACTTTATTAAAGGACATTACAGAATAACTAAATAAATAAGAGCTATATCACAATTATGGACAGAAAGATAGGGAATAATAAAAATCTCTCTATCCTTTCTAAATCAAACGACATAGTCAGTATACTGTGAATCAAATAGCTATGAGGTTTTCTTCACGGACACAAAAGGGTGGTTCTAAAACTGCAGTGAATCTAAAATTGCCATAGGAGAGGAGATTACCGGAAATAAATAAGGCACCCTTAAAGACGGAGAATGTGGCGAGACCATGCCGTGTGAGACAGCAGCCCTATAGCAAACGACGCAGCTTCAGTACACCAAGACCGCGCCCCTCGCCCAGGGAGAAGGAAGCAGACCCACGAAACAGTCCGAACGCCACGCGCAGACCCACTTTCGAAACGCACTGTGCTCATGTACCCACTCAGCCAGCACGTATCACGGGGTGCTGCTCAATGCCTGGCGTTTTCTAGGTGATGGGGTTCCCACCCTAAACAAAACAGAAAGAGGCCTTTCTCTGCTCTGTGTTATAGCGGGGGTCACAGTCAGAGCAAGGGTGATGGAGCAAAGTGAAGCGGCAGAGGGACTGACCAGATTTGGGGAAGTGTTGGTCTTTAGATGTGGAGGGCTGTGGTCTCACTGAAGGAGGTGAGAAGGGCAGGCCCGGCCCTGGAGGGCACGCGCCTCGGGCAGCAGGCGGAGACTTTCCGGGGGAGCAGCGCTCAGGCAGGCGTGGGGCGTGAGCCGGAGGCCCAGCGGCCGGGCGGGGGCTGAGCTGGGCCGCCACGGGCTTCTGCGTGAGGACGATGGAGCCGGGTTTCTACCTCACAGTAGACACAGAGTCTGACCTCCTGTAGATGAGAGACTTCACTGTGCACCGCAAACTTAGGAAACCATGTTCATGGCCTTAAGGTAGGAAATGTTCTTTTACTTAAATAAGTTCAAGTAACTTTGAAACTAAGAACATTTGTCATCAAAAGTCCCTGTAAAGACGTCAACAAGACAGGTCGCAGACCTGACGGAAGACTGCTAGTGGCCCAGTCATGCCCGACTCTTTGGGACCGCGTGGACTGTGGCCCACCAGGCTCCCCGTCCCTGGGGCTGTCCGGGCGAGAACACTGAGGTGGGCTGCCATGCCCTTCTCCAGGGATTATGGAGCCAGGGTCTCCCACATCGCGTAGCAGGCGGATTCTCTATGGTCTGAGCCACAAGGGAAGCCCATAGGAATAACAGCCTTAATAGGGAAAGGGCTCTGACCATTCAGGAAACAGCCACCTAGCTAAACAGCCTAAAAACCTCATAGCTATTTGATTCACAGTATACTGACTATGTAGTTTGATTTAGAAAGGATAGAGAGATTTTTATTATTCCCTATCTTTCTGTCCATAATTGTGATATAGCTCTTATTTAGTTATTCTGTAATGTCCTTTAATAAAGTTTTTAACAATTGTCTCTATAACGTCCTGCAGTCTTTGATAAATCCGTACGATTCTTACAGACATACAGTTATTCATATATTCTTCCGTTAAACGAGGACATTCTTATCTTTAACCAAACATTGACACTATACCTCCTAAAAATTAAATCACAAAATACCATGGGTTTCTTGAATAAAAGTAAGATTTTGAAAGAAGCTGGTCATTGTCATTCATCAGAAATTTTCCATTTTGGCTGTTTAGCTAAACAGCGAAGTTGCTGTATAACATGGGGAGCTCGGCTGGCATGCTGTGATGGCCTGCGGGGAGGTTGGGGAGAGAGGCTAGATCGTTGTAATTGACCCTGAGAGGTCACTTGGTGATGAACCAGATATGTCATGGTAACTGACCCCGAGAGCCCAGTTGGTGGAGTCTGGCTGCAGTGCGGGAGACTGGGCCACCCTGGAAGCTCCCTACCTCACGTACGGTGTGTGTGTTAGTCCAGCTCTCCCAATCTCTCCCTCCCCCGCCGCCTTCCGCCTTGGGTGGCCCTAAGCCCGTCTTCCGTGTCTGCCCGTCTGCTTCTGTTTTGCAAATAACTTTGCTCGTGTCATTACTTCAGACTCCACTGACAGGCTCACATCTCCCCAGTAGTGCACACCCCCTACCCACGGACGCATCCACGCACACACCTCTCTGAAAAGCGCTGTGTCTCCCTGTGCACATGGAATGCTTGGTGTCCTCACTATCATTTCCCCAAATGAAAAGCACCCGTCTTTGTCGGGCTTTATTTCAAACAGATGATGCTGACTTTAAAGCCTCTCTTCTCAAACTCTCCCCAGCCCTGCCCCCAGTCTCCCAGTTGCTCCTGGCAAAATTACAACCGATACTGTTCTGATGGACTTCTGAAACAGGCCCTGGTCTGTCTTCCTGACTCTAGACTGATTTTTGACCTTTAGGTTCTTATCTAAATTATTTTTCTAAATATGCAAATATTGTTACATATACTTCTTAAAAATGAATATTTATTGTTGGTTTACAATATTGTGTTAATTTCTGCTTACAACAAAGTGAATCAGTTTATATATATATATATATACATATATTCACTCTTTTTTTAGACTGTTTTTCCATATAGGTCATTACAGAGTATAGAACTATTCCCTGTGCTACACAATAGGTTCTTATTAGTTATCTGTTTTATATATAGTTCAGTTTAGTTCAGTTCAGTCACTCAGTTGTGTCTGACTATTTGCCACACCATGGACTGCAGCACACCAGGCCTCCCTGTCCTCACCAACTCCGGAGTTTTCTCAAACTCATGTCCATTGAGTCGGTGATGCCATCCAGCCATCTCATCTTCTGTCGTCCCCTTCTCCTGCTGCCTCCAATCCCTCCCAGCATCAGGATCTTTTCCAATGAGTCAACTCTTCGCATCAGGTGGCCAAGTATTGGAGTTTCAGCTTCAGCATCAGTCCTTCCAATGAACACTCAGGACTGATCTCCTTCAGAATGGACTGGTTGGATCTCCTTGCAGTCCAAGGGACTCTCAAGAGTCTTCTCCAACACCACAGTTCAAAAGCATCAATTCTTCGGCGCTCAGCTTTCTTCACAGTCCAAGTCTCATATGCATACGTGACCACTGGAGAAACCATAGCTTTGACTAGACAGAGCTTGTTGGCAGAATAATGTCTCTGCTTTTTAATATGCTGTTTAGATTGGTCATAGCTTTTCTTCCAAGGAGTAAGAGTCTTTTAATTTCATGGCTGCAGTCACCATCTGCAGTGATTTTGGAGCCCAAGAAAATAAAGTCTCTCACTGTTTCCGTTGTTTCCCTATCTATTTGCCATGAAGTAATGGGGCTGGATGCCATGATCATAGTTTTCTGAATGCTGACTTTTAAGCCAACTTTTTCACTCTCCTCTTTCACTTTCATCAAGAGGCTCTTTATTTCTTCTTCACTTTCTGTCGTAAGGGTGGTGTCATCTGCAAATCTGAGGTCGATATTTCTCCCAGCAGTCTTGATCCCAGCTTGTGCTTCATTAAGCCCAGCATTTCGCATGGTGTGCTCTACATAGAAGTTAAACAAGCAGGGTGACAGTACACAGCTTTGACATAAGCCTTTCCTGACTTGGAACCAGTCTGTTGTTCCTTGTCAAGTTCTAACTATTGCTTCTTGACCTGCATACAGATTTCTCAGGAGGCAGGTAAGTTGGTCTGGTATTCCCGTCTCAGAATTTTCCACAGTTTCTTGTGATCCACAGAGTCAAAAGCTTTGGCATAGTCCATGAAGCAGAAGTAGATGTTTTTCTGAAACTCTTTTGCTTTTTCGATGATCCAGTGGATGATGGAAATTTGAACTCTGGTTCCTCTGCCTTTTCTAAATCCAGCTTGAACATCTGGAAGTTCACGGTTCACGTACTATAGAAGCCTGGCTTGGAGAATTTTGAGCAATACTTTGCTAGAGAGTGAGAGGAGTGCAATTGCACTGTCATTCGGTGTGTATATAAATATCAGTGTCTCAATTTGTCCAGCCCAGCATCACCCTTGGTCACCATCAATTTGCTTTGTACATCTGTGCCTGTTTCTGCTCTGTAGACAGGTCCAAGTTTGTCTCCTACATCTGTGCCTGTCTCTGCTCTGTAGACAGGTTCAGGTTTGCATCATGCATCTGTGCCTGTCTCTGCTCTGTAGACAGGCTCAAGGGCCCCATTCTTTAAAGCCCATGTATAGATGCTCTCTTGGTGGTTTTCTCTCTCTGATTTCACTTTGTATGATAATCTCTAGGTCCATCCATGTTGCTGAAAATGACATTGTTTCATTTCATTTTATGGCTGAGAAAACCTAGACAGAGCTTCCCCAGTGGCTCAGATGGTAAAGAATCTGCCTGCAATGCAGGAGACCCAGGTTCAATCCCTGGATCGGGAAGTACCTTGGAGAAGGGAATGGCAACCAACTCCAGTGTTCTTGCCTAGAGAATTCCATGGACAGAGGAGCCTGATGGGTTATGGTCCATGGGGGTGCAAAGAGTCGGACACAACTAAGCAATTAATACTTTCACTTTTCGAACCTAGTCATTGTATGAACAAGCAGAGACATCACTTTGCCAACAAAAGTCCCTATAGTCAAAGCTATGTTTTTTCCAATAGTCATGTAGGGATGTGAGAGTTGGACCATAAAGAAGGTTAAACACTGAAGAATTGATGCTTTCGAACTGTGGTGTTGGAGAACTCTTGAGAGTCCCTTGGGCTACAAGGAAGTCAAACCAGTCAATCCTAAAGGAAATTGACCCTGAATATTCATTGGAAGAACTGATGCTGAAGCTGAAGCTCCTATATTTTGGACACCTGAGGCGAAGAGGCAGCTCATTAGAAAAGACCCTGATGCTGGGAAAGATTGAAGACAGGGGGACAAGTGGACAACAGACAGTGAGATGGTTGGATGGCACCACTGACTCAATGGACTTGAGTTTGAGCAAACTCCGGGAGATGGTGAAGGATAGGGAACCCTGGTGTGCTGTAGTTTATGAGGGTGCAAAGAGTAGGACACGATTTAGCAACTGACCATTCTGCTGTTGCTTCCATGTCCTGGCTATTATAAATAGTAGTTACATAAACCCGGTAGCTCATAAGGTGAAGAATCTGCCTGCAATGCAAGAGATCCGGGTTCAATCCCTGGGTCAGGAAAATCCCTGTAGAAGAGAATGGCAAGCCACTCTAGTATTCTTGCCTGGGTCCATGGACAGAGGAGCCTGGCACTTACCATCCGTGGGGTCACAAAGAGTTGGACACACGACTGAGCAACCAGCACTCCATCCTCTAGAATTAGCTGTTTTTGTGTAGCTTAACGTTGCTGCAAGGACGACAGTACAAGCTCACCAGCCCGGCACCGGCGGCGAGCACGCGCCGTTTCCCTCACTCTTTGCACGTCTTCTGCTCACACTGCTCTCCGCTCACACCTAAACCTAGATGTTCACTGACAGCAACACATTCTTTTATACCTCAGCATGGGTTGTTTCTCTTGTGCTTGTCATTTCCATCTAAATAATTCCGACTTGTTGAGCACACACGGGGTCACTCCTGTGAAGCCTTCTGGGACATCCCACACCAGTAAAGGTCTCCTCTCCTCTGACACTTTGCTCAGGTGTTTATTTTCACCCTTGCTGATTTGAGCTGAAACGTGCGTGTGTTTTTCTAACTGTATTCTAAGTTCCTTTCTGAAGGCTGGAGCTATTTGTTTTGCATCGTACTTTCCTCTGGAGTTAGAGTACATATCCTCCTGACAAACATCTAGTGCCGATCCAGAAACCATCCCTGGCCGCTCCCCAGGGCGTCCTTCCCTGTCCTTGACCCCTTTCGAGCCTAAATGGTCAAGGTCTCGTCAAACTGATGAACCTTCCCAGTTTGTCTTCAATTCATTGCTTTCTGTTTGTCGTCATCTTAACTAATGTCTCAACAATCGATCCAGAGTATTTTAAAATGATTCTGCGTTCAACCATCACCTTATCACCCCAGGAGGATGAGCACAGGCGTTACGAATTTTTCCGCAAGTATCTAGAGGATGAGAGTATCTGGAAACTACAGAATCATTGTGGATCCTGAGCACGTCTGCCTCTGTCTCAAGGGCTACCCGATATTCTCTCATCTAACCCTCTTAGCACTCGTTCCTAAGGCCACAAGGTGAGTAGGTGGCCATTCTAGAATGTGAATACAAGTCTGGCCGCTACAAGGTCTGTCCTCCAGGACACGTGTTTGTTTCAGAGCCGCGCCGGCTCGGCTCAGTCTCCCAGGGCTCACCCTCCCCTTCATCACCTGTTGAGCCCTGCGTTGCTTCTGCGGCAGCCCCTGTGGGTTTATATGAGAGAGAGCGAGTGCTTACGGGAATGCTGGCCAGGCCCTGTCATGCCACACGGGGTCTTTTCCTGCTCATTGTTTTGAAATTGCTTGAAATTCAGTTTAGGAGCCTGACACTTGATCTGTGCGGGGTTTTTCTGAAGCGTCAACATTTCCACCCCAAACCACTCGGGCAGCCGGATTTTTCCTTCTTTCTCCCCGAGGAGATTAGCAGAACCCTTTAGCACCTGTGCCTTATCTTCGTTGTGATGGCTTTTCTTACATTTGCTCTTCTAGCCAAGAACCCCTTACTGAATGGAAATTGCCTCCAAGAAATATCTCAAGAACTAGTTTAGAAAGTTCACTTGCAATACAAATAAATTCAGCAACAGAGGCAAAGTGAAATGTCATTTTTTGTTGTTGTCTGAATTATTTTCACGACGAAAGGAATTACACAGTCTAAGAAGTGAAGGAAAGCATCTTCCTCTAAGATTTTCTGAAGATTCCAGAGCAAGTGACATGATCCTAAATCAATATTCTTGATGTTAAAATATTATTTAGAAGAGTGGTTGTTTCAAATGGAATAGATTTTCTGATTAAATATGACCAAGAATAATCCTTTACCTGCAAACTATAATTTATTGATATCAAATACTGGGTATTTTAGACTACTTTTTGTTTTTTTTTAGGAGCCAAGTTTCCTTTTATTCAGATTTTTAAAATTTAAAACAAATTTAGGTAAAACCTCTAGTTTTTATTTCAAAATGAGGCAAACATGGTACAAATACAACTTCTTTTCTCTGAAGATATCCTTGAAGCTAAAAGAAATTAAAAAGAAAAGAGAGAGAGAGAGAGAGATAGCTGCAAAAGAACAGAGGTGTTTTGGGTCAGAGTGGATAAAAAAAGCATCTCTGGATGCCAGATGGTGGAAAGGCAGTGCATAGAAGAAGAGAGAAGAGAAAAGCATGGAGTCAGAGCCTTGGGGAAAGTCTGGAATTAGGGTTTGCCGATACCATGTTGAATGAATAAAGCAAAAAGTATCAGACAGGTGGGGCTGAAAACATAAGGATTGATTTAAAGGAGGAAAATTTTAAATTAAGATAAGTATACATTTTTATAGGGAAAGAAAGACAACAAAGAACAATAGAAAAGTACATTTTATACATGTAGCAGTAGAAAACAATAATTTTAAGCAATTGATTGGTAATAAGGAAGTAGAAGCTACTTTGCTTGAAGCTAAAGCGTTCTCCTTTGAATGGACCAGTTTTATAACATTATCACTTGGAAAATGTATAATCTAATCTTATCATGTTACCTGATCTATAGACAAAAATATTGATGATGTCAAAACAATGATAATGCTGTTTTTGAGCTTTTAAATTTTAGATTCATCCTTGAATAAAGCCTGGAAAAATGGGTGGTAGAGTACAAAATATTTTAGTTAGAAGAGTTTGAATGTTTAATAGTGTATGTGTAGTTGAGAGAATTTGGAAATTTGAAATCAAGGAAGAAAAGGTATACAAAAAAGAGTAACTTCAAGCAGGGGATTTGAAATCCTTACTCAAGTTAATGGAACCATGCATAAATATGGAAACATATGCATAGTTGTAAAATAATAATAGAATATTTAACATAATAAAATTTGATAATGTTTGTAGAGGAGTATGAAAAGAAAGAAACTAGTCAAGAAAGTGTGATCTTTACTAGTGTCTATAAGTGCATTAGTATGTTATTTAGAGCTGTGATATCAATTGGCATAAAATAATAATAATAAACATTTCATTTCAAGCATTTATTAATATCTCTGGGCTGAAGCTCTTTGTACTCCTGCGTTTGTTACCATGTGTGCATTATTTGATAACAATAAATGAAAATAGAAAAGAAATTAAAGAGTCTGTCTGGAAGAAGGCTTGAAGTGCATGGGAGTTACAAAATGTACTAGTTAGCGTTCCAGCTAAGACAATAACTTTTTAAGTCAGAGGTTCTCAACATGCTTGCTCCTGGGAGTCCAGCTGAGATTTGCAAGCCCCTTCAAGCTGTGTGAAGAGAGGCGTAAGCTTATATTTTAGTTTTCATAGTTGATGTAGAAAGCCACCAGTCATCCAATGTCATTGTATTTGGGGTTTTTCAAAAGTATATACAAGCATTTCTATACGGTAGACACAATTAAGTGTTTAAAATACAACCAGATGTGACTATACCTTTAGAGTTAAAGAGGTCCTTAGGTGCTGGGTCACTTACTGGGGCACCTTTACCTGGGTTCAGATGGATTTGATCTGAAGGACTTCTGGACAGACAAGATAGCTCAGCTTCATCATTCCCTGACCTGAACAATTGAGAACCTCGTTGCTGACCAATTAACTATTGCTATACCTGACTCAAGCTTTTAACTACAGTTCAACTTGACAGTGGTTCCTTTAAGTCCTTAACAAAGACCAGGAAGTGGAAAACAGGCAGGGTCCTGAAAGAGGTAAAGAGAAGTGAGACAATACTTTAACAGTACCCTGGGGATTCCATCTAGTCAAGGCTGTGGTTTTTCCAGTGGTCATGTATGGAGAGTTGGACTGTGAAGAAAGCTGAGCACGGAAGAATTGATGCTTTTGAACTGTGGTGTTGGAGAAGANGTTGTAGAGTGCGGCTCTAGGGTGTGGGCTCCGTAGTTGTGGGACATGGGCTTAGTTGCCCTGCGCTGTGTGGGATCTTCCTGGATCAGGGATAGCACCAACGTTTCTGCATTGACAGGATGATATTTTCTCCCCCACTGAGCCATCAGGGAAGCCGGGAAGTTGGTTCTGCTACCCAGGTTTTGACCAGTATTTCTTAGACATGCCCCATAGAGCCTTTTAAGCCTTGAAGTAATTTGCCTTGTGTTGGGATCTCAATCTATACTTTAACAAGCTCCCCAGATGATTCCTGGTGTATTGTCAGGGTTGAGAATGGTTGCCTTAAATATGTGGCATGCATTTTAAGAGCGATTATTGTTTTATATTTTTTCCACATGAAAGTTTATTTTGAATATCTACATCAAGACCCCCAAACACAGTCAACTTCAGATGACAATGCAAATTTTCTACACAATCGAACTGTGTGGCTTCAACCAAGAATCATACCCTTGGCCACCTTTTTCTCCTAAAAATGCTTGACAGCAGCTGAAGTGGCTGCTGGTACTCATCTAGTTACTTCTTTCAATAATGAACCTTTCCTGAGCATTTTCTGTTTTCAGGTGCTTGTTTTTCAAAGATGAGCAGAACTGACTACATCTTTTGCAGCCTTGGGAAGGGGGGACTGTAAGCAGAGTGTCTGGGAGATGAACGCTGTATGACGGGATGTGGGCATGCGAAGCGTGTTGTGAGAATGGGAGGAGGGCTATCTGGCTCCGTCGGCTATGAGACCGGAGGGGCTCTTCTTGGAAAGAGAGCATTTTGGAGAAAAGGCAAGAATTACACATGCACTATGTAAGCAATAAAGACTGGAGGAAAGAGCCTACAAAAGATAAGGAGGCGATAAACCACACCAGATTAGGCAAGAACTTGCCAGTAAATCTGTGTTACTGGAGCAGAATGTCGGAGGCCAGAAGGAGTGGGGGTGAACACAAAGACGCGGCCCGGGTTAGTTCGTGGAGGCAGTGCTTGCCAACACAAAATGCCTCTGATGGCAGGAATTCCACATCGCTGGCTAATAAAAATATGCATATGGGCCACCTCTAGGGGGTGGGGGGAATGTGTGTATAAATTACTGAGTGAATATCTCAGTGCAAGGAGTAGAATAATTCAAGGAAGTATCACATCTAGCCCAAACACAGAACAGAAGAAATTGAGTCCTGCCAAATTCGAAACAGCGAGAGATTTTATGTAGGGACTGTACCAGCCGGTACGTGAGTTGGTACATAAGCAACATGCATGCGTGTGTAGACACACACAAACATATGCACAGACACTTGCATTTTTGAGCAAAACATAAAGGGAAGTAAGGATATTCTCATGTGCTCAATTCCATATATAACGTGATATCTTGGGATTTTCACGCTAGAAGAGGTCATATAAATTACGTACGAAGATGGAATTTGTTTAGAAAGAACCACCTACACTCCGTCATGTCTTCTTAAAGTCGTTAAAGATTAATTTACAAAAGGAAACAAGCAGAGAAGCAAGAAGAAAAGGGACATTGTGAAACACGCACCCCTGAATTTATGTCTTTTCTGCTTTAACCAAACATTTAAAATCAGGATGGTTGCTCACATAGCTCATATCAACGTTTCATTGTTGAATTTTTCTACAGCCTTTATAACTTTCATTTTGTGACATTTTCAAATTACCTCATCTAAATCATTTGTAGTATATCTAGTATGGTGAAAGTCGCTCAGTCTTGTCCGACCCTTTGCAACCCCATGGACTATACACAGTCCATACAATTCCCCAGGCCAGAATACTGGAGGGGGTAGCCTTTCCCTTCTCCAGGGGATCTTTCCAACGCAGGAATTGAACCCAGGTCTCTTGCATTGCAGGCAGATTCTTTACCAGCTGAGCCATGAGGGAAGCCCAAGAATACTAGAATTGGTAGCCTATCCCTTCTCCAGTGGCTCTTCCCTACCCAGGAATCAAACCAGGGTCTCCTGTATTGCAGACAGATTCTTTACCAGCTGAGCTATGGTGGAAGCCCTAAGTCCTCTGTAGGCGCCCCAGTAAAGGCATGCTGCTTTCAATTCTGTCAGCCTCGTCTCTAGGTATATTTCAGTTTCTGAAATGCATTTCTTCTTTCTAGGTTCTGGGGGATCACAAGACTCTGAGGCTAAAATTGATCATAAAAGGTAGAAGGCAGACAAAAAATGGTCTCAGTGATCCATCGATTGCTCTAACTTTCCCTTTTAGACACTAGCCAAGAAAATAGATTTTGATTTTTCCTTTAATCAAGAGATCGTAGAATTATTGCCTGAGTAAAACTTTGCAGTGGTTTGTAGATTTTTTAAATTGTGTTTTCCACCAAGTCACTTTTTAAGCTGGGTTTCTTTTTTTTTTAATTTTTATTTTTACTTTATTTTACTTTACAGTGCTATATTGGCTTTGCCATACGTCGACATGGATCTGCCGCGGGTGTACATGACTTCCCAATCCTGATCCCGCCGGGTTTCTTTATTTTTAGCCGCGCTGGTTGTTGGCTGCTTTGAGCACGCGCTCTCTTGTTGCAGTGGCCGGGGGCGGGTCCAGTCGCCGTGCGCACGCGTCTAGGTGCCTAGGCTTGTCTGCCCTGAGCGCGGGCTCTGGGGTGCACAGGCCTCGGTAGCTGTCGCCCGTGGCTCAGTCGCCGTGGCTCGCAGGCTCCGGAGCGCAGGCTCAGTAGCTCTTGGTGCCTGGGCTCAGTTGCTCCATGGCAAGTGAAATCTGCCCGGAGCAGGGATGCAACCCACGTTCCCTTCACTGGCAGATGGACTCTTACCCACCGGGCCACCAAGGATGTCCAGTCTGTGGACTTGTATGTTGCCTATTCGGTTTGTTTTGTGTTGAATCTTGTACCCCCCAGAAGTTTGTTATAATCCTAACTCCCAGTACATTAAATAGTCACTTTACAGAGACAATCAATTTAAAATGAGTTCACGAGAGTGGTCCCTAATGGCATATGACTGGCACTCTGATAATAAGGAGAAATTTGGACGCGGAGACACACTCAGGAGGAATGGGATGCGAAGGTGGAGAGTTGGAGTGATGCGCCTACAGGCCGAGGGCTGGCAAGGGTTGCCGGCAAGACACCAGAAGCTAGGGAGAGGCAGGAGGAATTCTCCTTACAGACTTCAGAGAACTTGAGTATGGTTTGCNATAATCAATTTAAAATGAGTTCACGAGAGTGGTCCCTAATGGCATATGACTGGTACTCTGATAATAAGGAGAAATTTGGACGCGGAGACACACTCAGGAGGAATGGGATGCGAAGGTGGAGAATTGGAGTGATGCGCCTACAGGCCGAGGGCTGGCAAGGACACCAGAAGCTAGGGAGAGGCAGGAGGAATTCTCCTTACAGACTTCAGAGAACTTGAGTATGGTTTGCCGGCATCTTGACTGTGAGCTTTTAACCTCCAAGACCGTGAGGTGATGAGTTTATGTTGATGTAAGCTGGTGGTCCTTTTTTTATGGCAACACTAGGAAATTAATGTATGGCTAAAATATTTGAAAGGAAGGATTAAAAGGTCAGTCGATATCATACTTTGATGTTGTAATTGTTTCCATCCATCCATACTACATCTTTGCATCCATCCATCCACCCATCTGTCCATCCACACAGCTATCTTTCCATCCATACCAACATCTGTCCATCCATCCATCCATCCATCTAATAGTATTATGACTTTGAAAAAGAAAGGAATTTAACAAAAGTAGTGAGGACATAATTTGAGATTAAGGGGGAAAAACCCTTTCATTCAACCATCCATGATTTGCATACAAAAATGTCCTGTCCTCTCCTGTCTTTTCACTTCAGATTCCAACACCCGACCCACGTTTCAGTGACCTGCAGAGAAGGCAGATGTGACCGTGCGCTTCTGGTGCAGCTGGTNTAGTGAGGACATAATTTGAGATTAAGGGGGAAAAACCCTTTCATTCAACCATCCATGATTTGCATACAAAAATGTCCTGTCCTCTCCTGTCTTTTCACTTCAGATTCCAACACCCGACCCACGTTTCAGTGACCTGCAGAGAAGGCAGATGTGACCGTGCGCTTCTGGTGCAGCTGGTCATTTAATGCATTTCTGAAATTTATCCTCCAGCCCAATCCACAAGACTATGCTCTTCCAGGTGCTCTTTGTAAATGGAGTCCCAGCTCTGGAGTTGTTAGATTTTATTACTTTTATTTATTTTATTTTATTTTATTACTTAGACCTCATTCAGAGACAGGCCTGTTGAACCTCGGATAACATGACTTCTGGCTCAGGCAGCCCCATAGGCATGCATTCCAAAGAGGTTTTGCCATTTAAGTCCATCAGAAACAGGATTCCAGTAAAAGCATTTGAGTCAGATTCTCTCCCTGTATTGCTGATAACAGGGTGTCCGAAGTGTCCAAATTAAGGCCTGGAGTCTTCCCCACAGGGTGATATTAGTGTGATCAGTCAGCAGTCTTCCCTTTTAAAGAAACTTAATCTTCTTTTAAGGTATATTCTTTTAATATACCTCCCGTCCAAGGAAAGAGAAACTCAAGTAAGACAGTATCAGAGGGCAGACACACTGAAACCATAATGACAGAAAACTAGTCAATCTAATCACACTAGGACCACAGNATGGACGGGAGTCTGAGTGAACTCTGGGAGTTGGTGATGGACAGGGAGGCATGGCGTGCTGCGATTCATGGGGTCGCAAAGAGCCGGACACGATTCAGCGACTTAACTGAACTGAATATTCTTTTGGCCTGAAAAAAAAATCCCATTGCAGAAAAAGGATGACCATCCATAGAAGGAAATCAGTTTCTTTTCTTCCTTTTTTTCCTCTGATCTTTTTTCTTCTCTCCTGGTATACCTTTTCTTATTGATACAGGAGATATGTCAATAAAATTTAAATATATATTAATCTTCTTTGGCTTCCAGGAAAACAAATGAGAACCACAGGGAATGAGAACATGGGTGGCACATAGCCCCTACCCTACTCCCTGAAAATACCACATACAGATGGTTTTTAAAGGTGAACAGGATTAAACTTCCATGATGAGACATGTGTCAGTAATATGTCCACAAACTCAATTACCTGTGGCAGATTCATGTTGATATATGGCAAAACCAATACAATATTGTAAAGTAATTAACCTCCATTTAAAATAAATTTATATTTTAAAAAATGAAAAAGAAAAAAGCAAAAGAATCTGTAAAATTATATATGTTACATACAATAATGAACTGATCTGCAAAACAGAAACAGACCCACAGACAAGGTGAACAAACTTGCTGTTACCCAAGGGGAAGGAGGCTGGAGGGATAAACCGACGAATTTGGGATGAACAGAGATACACACTGGTAGTCCTCGAATAGATGAACAGCAGAGACCTCCTCTATGGCCACAAGGAATTAGACTCAATATTTCATAATGACCTATAATGGAAAAGAATCTTAATAAGGATGCATGTATGTGTGTGTGTAAAACTGACTCGCTTCACTGTATACCTGAAACTGAGTGTCATGAATCAAATATGTCAATAATTTTTTAACTAAAAAAAGAAAGAAAAACCTCAGAGTGCAATTACCTGTGGGAGTTCCACAACAGTGCCACGATACATCGGCTGAATGCAACTTGCCAGAGCATATAAATGATTCCAAGAAAAATGGTCTCTTCCGACCCCTTCAGGCTCATCCTGCTTTACTTTGAAGTCTCCATTTCACATTATTGGTCTGTTCGAGAACATTAGGGAAAATAGCCATGGCAGAAAGTGACTGAAAGGTCTCTTGCCGTTGACGAGTCCCGAGTACTTGGAGAGCATCCACAAGGCTTGACATATTGAAGCTCAAGCACCGGTTTTCTGAGCAAAATCGGCTTCTCCTGAACTGAGTAGAACAGTGTGTCTGTTCGCCTTTGCCTGGGAAGACCCTTGTTGGGGAAATGGTCTGATGTTGACCTGTAAAGTGGAAAGAGAACCAGCGAAGCATTGCTTCAGCGCTTAAATGAACCTGTGTCTAGAAATGGCGTTCATAAGTGAGTGTATGCAAGTCCTGTGTGGCGGCTGCCAGCTGCAGACTCTGCTCTGAGCGTCTCTACCCCTGTTGTATCCTGGGGTCATTAATCCACATGCTTTCACTTCTCATAAACTCTCCTCACCCCTCATGCGTAAGGTTCCCTTGTGAACCCAGGTTTTCTCACTGCTGCGGTTAACACCATTCCAAGACTCATGTTAAGTTTTGATATAAGGCTTCAATAATGTTCAGTTTACGTTTTAGCAACTCAACAGTCATATGGTGGGCCCTGGCCCAAGTGGGAGCCTCTCCGTTAACTCCCAGGTGCAGACAGCACAGGGGCGTGGCCGCCTCGACTTTCTCTGTTTTGGGTGAGACCCGAGACAAGAGGGGCCTTCAGGTGGGGCGTGGAGTGGCATGAAGGATGAGCTGGGGACCCGGCCTCTCTGAAGGAGGTCAGCGGAGAAGAGATGGGTTCTGACTGGAGTCCCGAGAAGTAGGTAGGCATTAGTCAGAGGAAGAGGAAGCCCAAGGTGTGGGGAAAGGGTTTTCAAGGCAGAGGAAGAGGAATGTGCAGAAGACTCGAGGGTAAAAGGAAGCTGGGTGCACTGAAAAATCGGTTGTGCCCTTGTGTCTTGAATATGTTGTATTTCCTACTTAAATGTATCAATTTAGCAGACTGAGCTTGACCTGATTAGTGAGCTCGATGGAGAACGCTTACCTCTAGTTGAATGAATCCGTCTGTGAAGGGAGCTCACACATGTCCTTTGTGTGGGGCAAAAGCACAGAAAGCAGGGGGCTTCACGGGCAGCCTCCCTCCTGCCCTGCTCAGAGCTGTGTCTTGGCCTTGGGCGTCTGATATTCCTGTCAGACTCCCTCCCTCCCGAAACCTCAGAGAAAGGGGGAATGCTGAAGCCCTTGGTGTTCTTGATGGGAATGGTGATACCATGGGAGCAGGCACATGTTTGAAAAAAGGCGACTAATGATACATTTAAGATTTATATTAAAAAAAAGATGCGTGCACTTTTTGGGTATGGAAATTATGAGTCTGTTTTTAAAAGAGGGCAAAAGTTGCAAATTTTCTCAAATGGAAAAATTTGTTGAAGAAACGCAATTATTATAATTTTTAATATTGTGTAAGTCATGTAATGGAGAAGGAAATGGCAACCCGCTCCAGTGTTCTTGCCTGGAGAATCTCATGGACATAGGAGCCTGGTGGGCTACAGTCCATGGGGTCACAGAGAGTCAAATACTACTAAGCAACGAACACACACACACACACACGAGTCATATAAACACAAATTTTACTAGCTCGTAGTCGATGGAATAAACTGTGTGTCACTTAATGTTCAGTTCAGTTCAGTTGCTCAGTCGTGTCCAACTCTCTGNGGAGAATCTCATGGACATAGGAGCCTGGTGGGCTACAGTCCATGGGGTCACAGAGAGTCAAATACTACTAAGCAACGAACACACACACACACACACGAGTCATATAAACACAAATTTTACTAGCTCGTAGTCGATGGAATAAACTGTGTGTCACTTAATGTTCAGTTCAGTTCAGTTGCTCAGTCGTGTCCAACTCTCTGTGACCCCATGGACTGCAGCACGCCCGGCCTCCCTGTCCATGACCAACCCCCGGAGCTTACTCAAACTCATGTCCATCAAGTCAGTGATGCCACTTTACATTACAAGGTCACACATTCCAGGACACTGTTATCACAAAGCTTTACTGTGGTGCTGGATGGAAGGGGCCAGAGTGGGAAGCTGTGCTGCTGACCACTTCTGTGATATTAGGCAACGGGCAGTGAGAGGTCCTNTGTGACCCCATGGACTGCAGCACGCCCGGCCTCCCTGTCCATGACCAACCCCCGGAGCTTACTCAAACTCACGTCCATCAACTCAGTGATGCCACTTTACATTACAAGGTCACACATTCCAGGACACTGTTATCACATAGCTTTACTGTGGTGCTGGATGGAAGGGGCCAGAGTGGGAAGCTGTGGTGCTGACCACTTCTGTGATATTAGGCAACGGGCAGTGAGAGGTCCTGGGAGGCTGCTAGGCTAGAAGCAGTGCCTACAAGCACAGATACACCGTGAGTGCCAGTACGTGTGACCTTAGCCTGACTGTCACAGGTCATTGTCACCTAGAAATACCAGCTGAAAGAGACGACCTTTATATTTCTAGGCTTCTAAACACTCTGGCATTTAAATTCTTATTCTTTGAAATGAAAACCAAGGTAACAGGAACAGACAAATCACAGGAACAGAGAGAGGAGGTCTCTCGGAGCAGGAAAGGTAAAGGCAAGGTTCAGCCCCATCCGTCCTCCCTGAAGACACAGCAGCGCCCTAGGGAAGGGGATTGGGAGCCTCCGCGACTCACCTGCGGCTGGCCACTCATCTACAAACCAATTTAGCAGAATGCCCCAGGGAGGCCAGGGAAAAGCAAGGCCTGGGAAAGAAACACAAAGATCCTTAAACCGGAAATGAAGGAAAACCTTTTCATTTGGCTTTAAATAAGGCCTTCGGCTGAGTTTGAAATTGAATTTTACCTTAGAGTTGGGGTGGGCATGTCAGTGGCTAGTGCGTCATTCTTCACTTGTGTGCGTTGGTTTGGGGAGTGATGGATAATGTATTTGGAAAGTGTTAGCTTTCAAAATATCCCGCTTAGGTATTATATAACTGTGTCTTAAAGTACCATGTGGCTTTTACCATTTCCTTTTAGGTTTTAACTCAGGGATGCGTGGCTTCAGTGAAATGTCCGACTGCAGTTTCTGGGTATTACATTTTTAGTTTAATGACTTTATTTTTGCACAAAAGCTTACATTTTATTCATATTCATATAACGATTTTATTTTACTGGGTCACATTTTTTAAACTATGTATTGAACAAAGATGCAAAATTTAAGAACAAACGGCAAAAGCTTTGGTTGTATTATTTTAGAAATTAGTCACTTAAAGCAGATCTTTTGTACTGTGGGCCATCTCAGAGGATTTGATGTTACATGTGCACTGTGAGAGCCCAGGCTGAGGCACCGAGGTTCCCTACCACTTATTTAACCCAAGAACTCCTTTTTTCTTTCCCGCACATGCTGGCGTTTCTTGAGACTGCTTTTGCAGACAGATTCCAAGCGATGATGCTCATACACACAGTAAAGGTGATTGTTTTGACAGCTCGGCCTGCCGGTCCGCAGGGAGGAGACCGGCACGCGTGCCTTTCTCTGGGACAGAGCGTTTGATCCCAGTTCATCCGTGTCTGCCCCACAGCGCCTGTGCAGCCCTCCGTCCTCCTGGCTCTGCGACCCCGCGGGCTGCAGCCCGCCAGACGCCGCTGTCCATGGGGTTCCCAACGCTAAATGATGCTGTGTTTGGGCAAAATGAACAAAGTGCTGTGCGTGTCCCCTGCATGACCGTAGGTGCTACTTTTAGTTATTTACCACGTGCTGCGCTTAGTCGCTCAGTCGTGTCCGACTCTTGGTGACCCCACGACGGTAGCCCGCCAGGCTCCTCTGTCCATAGGGTTCTCCAGGCAAGAAGACTGGAGCGGGTTGCCGTTGCCTTCTCCAATATAGACCACGTGGTATCACTTAATTACCTGTTTAACAGCAGAAATTACTTAGATGTAGCCCTTGTTAATTCTTTGTTGTAAACGGCTTTCCGTATATTTGTAGCTGTATCTATTAAAGAGGTGACTGTGACTTATGTCTGTTACTGAAGGCTTTAAAGTTTGGTCGTTTTGTTGTGCTAGGTTCCGGAAATAATAATAGAGAATTACACGTGGTGGCGTAACTATAGTTATTTCATCATTAAAGGATAATTCAGTTAAAAAACTGTATACTGGAAAATAAGATTGCCTTCAAAGAAGAACACAGTACTTTGCATTT
The DNA here is from genome assembly GCA_006410615.1 of Neotragus moschatus. Lineage (NCBI taxonomy): Eukaryota > Metazoa > Chordata > Mammalia > Artiodactyla > Bovidae > Neotragus > Neotragus moschatus. The sequence continues at coordinate 586,020 of SJYA01003031.1, read as the reverse complement.
TAAAGTTTGATTTTTTAGCTATAGTGATCAGAACAATATTCAGTTTAAAAAAAAGAAGTAAATCCAGAGAATATGCCACATTTGCCTAAAGTGTCTGCTCCTAAAATACCTCCCACACCGATTTGGATTGAATGCAGTCAGTGAAAGTGACCAACATTAGTGAAAGACAAAAAGAAAAGCTATTCTCGAAATATGATAAAGTCAGAACTATGTATTTTCAGAGAGCATCTTTAATATAAATGTGTCGTTCGTTTTTACTTCACAGTGTCATTATAGAGGGGCTTCAGTATTCCTGAATGGAATACAGGTGTAATTCACCTGATCCCTGAGGGAAACGGACCTTGTTTGTGCAGATGGAAGGATGCGATAGAAATGGGCAGGCAGCTGCCTCTGATCAGCGCCTCTTTCAGCGTTCTCCTTTCCTTCGTTGCTGGCCAATGGGAAGCTCCCCCAGTGCTCTCTGCTCTCACGGAGCATCGTGGCGGCATCTCTGCGCGCTGTCCCAGGGGCCAGGGAGGCGGGAGGCGCGCTCTGCCGCATCCTGCACGCAGCCCTGTGGCTGCGGGCTCTCGGGTTCTGCTCGTGGTCCATTTCGGTTCTGAGGACATAGGGGTGAGGCGGGGCTGAGGAAAGTTTGATTTAACTGGGATGGGAGACGGGCAGTGTAGCTAGCGAAGAATCCTGTGCCATGCCCTATAACCTTTCTCATGAGCACTCAAGGTTCAAACTAAGAAAAGTAAACGGCAACTTTATGTTAATTTTTAATGTTTGGATTCAGATGCAGAACTGACTTTAGATGTGAGCTTAGATCATGTACTAAGATTTGAAAAACGTTTAGAATTAACTGGAAACAATTCAAACATTCATCAGCTAACACACGGATAATCACATTAGGGTGAAAGTGAAAATGTCAGTTGCTTAGTCGTGTCCACCCCTTTGTAACCCCATCGACTGTGGCCGCCAGGCTCCTCTGGCTATGTGATTCTCCAGGCAAGAATACTGGAGTGGGCGCCATTCCCTCCTCCAGGGGAATCTACCAGACCCAGGGACTGAACCTGGGTCTCCTGCACGGCAGGCAGATTCTTGCAAGTCTGAGCCACCAGGGAAGCACACAGGGGTTCACCCGTACAAAGGGCTACAGCTCAGCAGGAAGAAGGAATGTTCCCAATGCGTGCAACGACATGGGTGGGTCTAAGAACATCACGCTGGGAGCGGGGTTCAGGGTTGAGAACTCATGTACACCTGTGGCGGATTCATGTCAATGTGTGGCAAAACCAATACAGTATTGTAAAGCAAAATAAAGTAAAAATAAAAATAAAAAAAATCGTGCTGAATGCGAGATGCCAGGCACGGAAGGCCCTTTAGTGTATGATTTCATTTGTGTGAACGTTGAGGAAAGGGGAAAATATAGTTACAGAAAGCAGAGCAGTGATTTCACCGGGTGGGTGGGAGGCAGGAAGTGACCTCACGAGGGAACTTTATGGGTAATGGAAGTGTTCCATAAGGTAATTATTAAGACTGTATCTATTTGTCAAATCTCACCAAACTGTAAATTTAACATTGGTGAGCCTTATTGTACTTAAATTAAAATCAAAACTGGTTGAAAAGAAAGCATGGTATAATTCACTAGTTGGGGAGGGGATCCTAGAATCTGTTAATTCCTGGAAGTGACCAGAAAAATTGTGGGGCAGCTGAGCTTCATCCAAAATCTGGGATGAACATCAGGAAAAATGTAAAGTGGTGATGGAAGCTACAAATGAGAGCCCGTGAGCTCTTTGTGGTCACAGCTGTTTCATATAGAAACCACCTAGCCTAGTACTCGGCACTGAGAGGCACTTAATAAATGCTGCGTGCTGTCAATTTTTTTTGTTGATGCTATTATTTATTATTTAGAATAGTGCATTATGAGTGTCTAGACGACATTATAGAAATTGTGAACAGAGAAAACCTTTATCCTACCTACTGGTGGAAAGAGTCTATGAGTTAACTGGTTCTGATGATTTGAAATACACAAAAGAGTGACTGATTTATCAGTGACTGATTTAGGCTAATTAGTGAACTATAATGTGTCACAGAAGCACTTAGAGCATCATTTCACAGACATATTCTTAGCTTTTGTGTGTGTCAAATCTTGTCTGAACTGATTCAGTCCATGGGGAAGACTCTCAGAAGAACTTTGTATTGGATGAGAGTTAAGAGTTCCAAAGTCTGCAAGTATTGAACAGAATCAGCGGCTGATGTAGGACATTGAAATCACTTTGCAATGTTTTCTGGACGTGTGAGAGAGAGAAAGTGCAACCAAGACCGTAGGAATGTGAGGCTCCCGTTACCCCTAATCATCACATACGTGTACACAAAAGAGAAAACGTAAGAGCCAAGATTTACTGACTTTTACTGTGCCTGGCACTGCACTGAGCTAAGTGATTTCAAGAACTGTTGTGACTGCACTTCATCACGAGCTTAGGAGATCATGCATAAGGCCACAGAGGCTGCGTGCGTATTAAGAAGACAATCAAAGCTCGATTCTGACTGAGCTTTGGGAACCGTGGATGAGAACCCTGGAACGAACCTTGGTGACATTCCATTTTACCAGCATTGTTTTTCCAGCATCATGCTTTGGATGTCCCATATCCTGTCCTGGGAGTGGGATGCAGAGAGAACTGATATCTGGCCCAAACTCTCTGACCTCTGAGTAGTGAGCCCATAGGGGAGCAGTCAGTGATCGTTGAAAGGACCCACAGTTCCACATGCTTGAATTCTTAGAAAGCAGAATTTGTGTGCGAACAGCCCTTGCATTTTCAGTTTGTTTTCTACTTCAATTTGACCAAAGTACCTGCTTTCGCTAAACAAAGCAAATCCAAAGAGGATTTGCAAAAAAAAACGACAAATGGTGGAAACGGCGTCCAGCCTTTGTTTTTGCAACAGCCCTTATAGAGGCGGCAGGAACCCTGATCAGCAAGGTCGGTATTGCCAGCTCTTTCCCCAGGGAAGCATGCTCTGCGTCTCAGCAGCCAGCCGCCAAGGCTTTGCACTGGGTCTCTGAGCCTCTGTGCTTTATCTCCGTTTGCTTTTTGCAGCCTTCCGCAAGGTGGGTCCTAAGGTAGTGGCTTCTCCTTTCAGATAGCAGGGAAAACCATGCTGGATTCTTAAGGCAGAAGAGATGCCAAACGTAGCAGAAGGTTAGTTATGCATAAAGAGGCTCAAGTTGTTTTCGCAGCCACTTGTCTATTGTGAGGTCCACTTGAGGCAATGGTGCAGACTCACTGCTGTGTAAGATTCCATACAGTCACGATAACTTGGGTTTTGATAAATCTTTAATTATATAGGAGGGCCATCACACTGGGACAATTGTGGATCCTAAATGAGAGAGGCGGTTAGCATGCAAACGCTAATGGGTACATTTATCATTTCTTTATCACACTGTGCTTCTGGCTTGTGTCTATTTTCTAAGAAAGTAGAAATGTCGTTTCTTAGAATGAAAATGTTCTTTCTGCTGCAAGCAGTAGACTGAAGCTGTCTAGATTGGTTCTTTAATGAAACAGGCAACATTCGAACGGAACTGACAAGCTTTATTTCTATTTGTTGTATTTTTTTTGTCATTACAGATGGACCCGATTCAGAAAGCTGTAATAAATCATACTTTCGGGGTTCCTCTTCCTCATCGGAGAAAGCAGATCATTTCGTGCAACATTTGCCAGTTGAGATTTAATTCTGATGTAAGTTTCCCGTTTAGTATTCACTGAAAAAAATGCAGTTTGCTGTTCTAACCTTGCAGAAGAGACTTCTGAAACATTTTTTCTCCAATGACTGAGCATGTCAAAATTCAAGGATAACATTTTAACTCCTTATGTGCTTTAATTTCGGAGTTTACTATATTATGAAGCAAACTGCACTTCTGGTTTAATGGTAATTTTTAGTCTCCCAGGAATGCTAAATTTAGATAACACACTTGCTTTTGGGGAACAGTCTGAATTTAGGGCTAATGAGATTTTTCAATAAATGACATCTCTGAAATAAGGTAGGTCCCAGGTGATATTTCAAGGCCATTGCAGCCCATATGGAAAATACTGCCACTCAACCTGCCCTGGTGTGGAGTTGGTCCTGAGATAACAGAAAAGAAAAGGAATGCTGGTTTGGAAGGAACAGAAATTTAGCATTTGTGGGTGTGCTTGGCAAACTGAGGACCCCAGCCTATCAGTGTGACCCTCCAGGGCGCCCTGAGCTGGCCCTAAATTGATGCGCTCTGTGGACATGCCCAAACAAATCTGGGTTCTAGAGAATGTTAGGCCTTCCCACATTGAATCGCCCTAGGCGAGGAGGCCCCTTAGGCGATGATGAAGGTAGCACATGAGATGATCAGGCGGAGGAAACAGCTGTGTCCCAGACAGAGTGGCTTTTTCCTTCTGTGAGAACATTTCATTTTGTATAAAGTTTGCTACTGTCTTATGATCTCATCCTTAAACCGGTACAATCACCAGATAATTTTATAACATTCCCTCTGCTGACTTAAAAAAGTGGAGAGGAGGCTGCCTGCATAGTGCTTGCGTGGGCTACTGTCAATATTAAGAGAATACAGTAAGCGTGCAGCATTTTATTTGAAAGGATGTCTTTTATTTCTTCTTTTATTTTTTTTTTAATAATTAGCACCTTGATTTGAATTTTAAGAAAGTTACTATACCTTGACTTACAAATATTTCAAGTGATTAGTATTATGTAATATTCTCTTCCAGCTGGTATAAAAAAAGTTTCCCTGACATACAAACAAGGATTCTGAACTTAGTAGTGCAATCGTGATCATTTTAAAACACTCCGCAGACAGTTGTATATTTCCATAATTGTTAAGCATATCCTTTATTCCGAAATTTCACTTTGGAACTGATTGGATGATATTGAGGAAGTCTTTCAGGAGCCACATTTCCCCTCTTTACAGCTAACAGGGCTCCGTCAAATATCAACCTTTCTGCCAACAGTTTCACTGTTAATGGTTTTGTCCATGTTAAGGGAACTTACTGTGAACGAAGTCTTAGAAAAAGACTTCACGCTTATTGAACTCACTCTCCCACTAAATGAAAAGAAACCATTGGCTAGATCAAGACTAAGTCTTTGGGTTGACTATCTTCAGTAATGGGTGACTTACCACTTCATCACAGTTGATCCTTTTTTTTTTCCTTTTTATATCTTTTCAAGTGTTTCTACTCAGAGAAGGCAATGGCACCCCACTCCAGTACTCTTGCCTGGAAAATCCCATGGGCAGAGGAGCCTGGTAGGCTGCAGTCCATGGGGTCACTAAGAGTCGGACATGACTGAGTGACTTCACTTTCAGTTTTCACTTTCATGCATTGGAGAAAGAAATGGCAACCCACTCCAGTGTTCTTGCCTGGAGAATCCCAGGGACGGGGGAGCCTGGTGGGCTGCAGTCTTATAGGGTCGCACAGAGTCAGACACGACTGAAGCGACTTAGCAGCAGCAGCAGCAGCAGCAGCAAGTGTTTCTACTAATCTTCCAGATGGATATCAAAATCAGATTTTAAAAAACTAGAAATGCTTTTAGATATGCTTTGGGAAATACTATATTATGATTATTAACATAAGGAACATAATAAAAATAAAGATTTGCATGCTGCTGCTGCATGTCCATCATAAGAGAGGATGAAAAAAACTGTATTTGTGTCCATTTGCTAATGAATTTGCAAGGTGATATAGGGACCAGGATGTATGTTTTAGGGAAATCGGTTCTCACCCTCACAACTGTCCTTTCAGATTCCTCCGAAAGGAAAAGTCCCGCGGTGTCTGGAGGCGCCACGCCTGTCAGTCATGGCTGAGCAGGGCAGGCGTGGCTACTCGTTAGCGGGCGCTCTGCTCATCTTTTCTTGCGGTGGTAGCAGGGCCACACGTTCAGGGGCTTAAGGTGACTCCGCTCTATGGCCGCGTGGTTTGTGGAGCTGAGTCAGAGTGGGTCTCACAGGGCTGCAAGCAGGTGTCAGCAGGCTAATGGCCCTTCGGGGGCTCCGGGGAGGTTTCAGTTCCTTGTCTTTCTTTTCTAGAAGCTGCCCTCTTTCCTTGGCGTGATACCCCCTGCCAGCCTCAAGACTGCAAGGTGGAAAGAGTTCATCTCGTATGGACTCACTGTCCCTCATCTGCCTCACTCTTCCACATTTGAGGGCCTTTGTGATCACAGTGGACCCACCTGGATAATCCAGGATAACTTTTCTGGTTTAAATTTAGCGGTTTAGCAACCTACTTTCATCTGCTGACTTCACCCCCTTTGTCATATAATGTAACATATCCATCATTTCCGGAGAAGGCGATGGCGCCCCACTCCAGTACTCTTGCCTGGAGAATCTCGTGGACGGAGGACCCTGGTGGGCTGCAGTCTGTGGGGTCGCTAAGAGTGGGACACGACTGAGCAACTTCACTTTCACTTTTCACTTTCATGCATTGGAGAAGGAAATGGCAGCCCACTCCAGTGTCCTTGCCTGGAGAATCCCAGGGATGGGGGAGCCTGGTGGGCTGCAGTCCATGGAGTAGCTGAGTCGGACACGACTGAGCGACTTCACTTTCACTTTTCACTTTCATGCATTGGAGAAGGAAATGGCAACCCACCCCGGTGTCCTTGCCTGGAGAATCCCAGGGACAGGGGAGCCTGGTGGGCTGCCGTCTCTGGGATCGCACAGAGTCGGACACGACTGAAGTGACTTAGCAGCAGCAGTAGCAGCAGCATCCATCATTTCCAGGGATTAGGACTTAAATACAGTTATCATACCTTCAATAGATACTCATGTGGATGTTTGATTTAACTTTGAACTGAATAGCGTGACCACCTGAATTTGTCAAATATTTATCCGGGCCGGTTCTTTGATATGTACAAACTGGACACATACATTCATTGGCCTTACATTTTTCCTTGTTGAACCTTGAATATAAATTTACCATGCTTTGAAAAATTTTTAAATTGTAGTTTTCTTTTTTAAGTAGGAAGTTCCAATATCATTGAGTTTATAAATGACATAGCAACCCATTAACTATGATTTACAAGCAAAATATAATTATTGCAAAATTGAAATATAGGAGTGGAAACTCCTTTAGAGACCTTAGAAATGTCTCTACGGCATTATGATGTCGATCAAGGGGAACTAACGTGCTGAAAACATAAGATTTGTTTATTCACTGACTGGTCAGATCTATAAATACCAATTTCGTGAAATATTTAATCCTGAGTGCCAAGATAAATTGGATTTATGAGCCATTCATTCATATATAAATGTCTCTAAATAAAGAGAATATATATATATACATATGCGTATAGGTCATTTTATTCTTCAAAAGCTTTAAATCCCAATAAAACTGCCTGTTTGCTCTTTCCACGTATGTCGAGCATTTCTCATCCTGTTTCCATTCTTAAACCCAGAATCTGGAAAAGTGACGCCGTAATTCACTTGTATGCTTGGTTGAACCCTCTGTCACATAGGAAAGTACTTTTGCCTTATGAACCTTTTTGCATTTCAAAGCTCCTTCCTGTCCCAGTGAAAACAATAGCTTGTAGCTCTTTTCATCTCTGCATCATGAAAATCCAAGTTCCCTTCCCTGTAAGCTTTTATTTATTTCTTTAACCCTTCGTGTTATAAAGCCTGCACTTTGGTGTTATGCCATACATGTTCCCTGTGCAGTACAGTTCCCATTTTTTGCTCTATGGATACTTTTCTAAGTAGCACATTCTATTGTATGCGTTTTAAGTCAGATTACCTTCTCCTGGTGCAGGCATTCACTTTGGGGAAAAAATGAAACTCTTTTTGACATTTATGTGGGACACACATGGAGTTATGCAAAAAGGCTTCCAATTAAAGAATGAAAGGTTGTAATTTGTCCAATTATTTTATCAGCATCTTAAAATAAGCGTCAATTAGCGTTGGCCTGGACCAGTGGGTAAGTGTGCCTTTGAAAGAAAACGTACAGCGAGGCCAGCGTGGCTGTAAAATTATTAAGTGAGGTAGAGAATGGTTAGTTACTCATGACTGTTTATAGCATGGAAAACAAGATCTGAGGCTCCGAAACTGAGAGATCGCAAACTTGTAGTATCTAAGCATCAGTCTGGTGGACGTCCCCCAAATAGCACTTCCTGGTGTGTTAGAGACTGAGGGAAGCTGGCTGATTTCAAGGTGGAAACTGAGGCATGAAGTGTGGAGGAGGCTTGTCCAAGGCCGCGTGGCAAAGGCGGGCCACGCCGGGGCAGCGTGCATGTCCAGGCCGTCTCTGTCCACCCAGAGAGCCAGCCTCCCTACAGCGATGGTGTGGCTGGTGCCCTGTATGTTCCCTGCCCAACATCCCAGAGGGAGAGTCCTAGGGCTCCTTGCCCTGTGGAATGACCCTGGGCAGTCCACTGTGCCGGGCTGTCCTTCCCATGGGCTCCGGTCCCCACAAGGTCTGCGGAGCCTTCCCAATGCCCCTTCACTGCTCCTCACTCACACAGTTAGTCATAAACACCAGGAAAATGCAGGTGTCAGTGTGAACCCTGAACTAGAATACAGCAGCAACAAATGCTTTATGACTTGAGACAGCCAAGCGTTAAGGACTTAAGGGGACTGCTTGATGAACCAGAGGGAAGCAACCTCCTTAGAAGACATTCCTTACAGATCGCATTGTTCTGCCTTTGAGAACCCAGAAATGTAGTGAAACCAAACAATACATTTGAATATAGTTCCTATTTCCGTGAAAGCTTCCATAATCAAACGTGGCAACATAATGATAAAGATCTAATGGGAATATTTTTTCTTGCCAAGGGACCAAACTTAGACAATTACACTGTCTTTAACATAAGATCTTAGGACATATCTTTTAAATATTTAAATCAATAATATGGCGGTGGGTGGAGTCCTGGTATTTAAAGGAAATGCTGCTTAAATGGAGAGAAAAACAAAAGCCAATACTCGTTTTGCAGTGGAAGAACTATTACTTTATTTTCCAAATTTCCTTTTTGAATATACTTCAGTTTTATAAAGGATTTTTGCCTCTACTCTCCTGTTACAGTTTTCAAGCTACGTGTTTTGTCCCAAAGCAGATCTCAGTTGCAATATTCTAAATATTCCATGCCTGTTTCTGGCAATATCTTCAGTCTCAGAGATGCCCTGGAAAGTTGAGTGATTTTATTGCTGTCTCATTAAAATTTTAGCTTTTTATTGATATCTTAGGAGAAAGGTTAGTGCACATCTATGCATGAGGAAACCCATGTAACCTTAACCCTGAAGACACACAGCATCCAGAGAAGTTGAGTGAACTGGTAGAAAAATATTCGATCGAGAATTTGACAGCCCGTTGTTGAGATGTGTTTTCTCTTAATAGGTTGTGTTAATTTTGTTCCACAATTATCTCATTTAAAATGACGAGCCATTTCTTAGAGCCATGTTTCAAGGATGTAAAATGCAACATGTAGGCAACGGGATTGTAAGCTCTACAGTGAATGAAGTGGAATGGTCATTTTTATTTTATGGGATAAATAAGTTACAGTTATTTCACTCTTCAAATGTTAAAGTACTTCTTAAGGAATATAGAAGTTTGAACATATTTTCCTTTAAAAAAAAAAAAGGTGCTTGCAGAGATTGACCCTGTTCAAAGCATCTTTGTATATCTTAGTGTTAACATTGGAGACGCCCACTCCAGGTCAATCTTTACCTTTTACCTTTAAAACCAGCAGGTACCATATGTCCTTGGCACAGCTGCCTTTATAAAAAAACTCTCAGCCTCTTTAAGTCTGTTGCTGCTGCTGCTGTGCCCCAAAGGAACTTCAGAGGAACCCAGTTATAAATTCAATTTTCAAGTAGCTTTGAAGCATCTCTTTCATAGGTGTGTGCTCTTTGTCTCCGGGACTCGCAGAGCTATTTAGAGCTCTGGCCTGTGTGTTGGGCTCTCCTCGCTGGGCGCTTTGCTTCTTCAGATCTGGTTCTAGGACAGGGCTGTCCAGCATCCGTGCCCCAGGACACCGTCTGGGCCCGTGGGCTGGAGTCGCCGGGCCAGCCCGTGGGAGGAGCTCCTCGGAGTGGGTCCTCAGAGAGTGCTCAGTTCACTCGACTCTGCGTCTTGCACAGGGCCCGGGGCCCTGCCAGGACTTCTCAGGAAACAAACCTTGAACAGAAAGACTGAACAAGAAATACTGGGCCTGGCCATTCTAGATTTTTGGAGCCAATGAGCCAGTTAAGAGTATGGGAATCTACTGAAGAGGCAGTGTGTTTCTTTGTCAGGCTTTTAAAAATACAACTTCAATATTGGGACCTTCCAGGACTCTGAATCGACTTGAACATTCTAGAGTTTCATCTGTGGATGGAATGAGGGGTAAGGGACTAAGAATAAAAGAGAAATTCCTATAAGAGTCCATATTTCTCTGGGCTTCTTTTCTTGATAAAGAAGGGAAAACAAATATTGAAATTCACTTTTGTATTGAATTGTCCTACACATGGAAAATTTGACTTTGAAAGTCTAGAAAGAGAAAGTTGACTTTAGATATGACAAGCAGATGTGTACGTTGCCTCCACCAATCACAGAGATTTTCGTATCTCTATGGAAAACTCTGAGTCCCTCAGAGACCAGTTGAGACTTAAGAGCTGCCTAAGAAAGCAGTCTGTCTGTTTTATAGATCATATGGATGGAAAACCAAAGGCCAAGACGGTGAGTTTTTCAGGGTCTCTAAGCTGCTGAAACCTGCTGGACTTGAAAGCCAGGCTCCTAAGTCCCAGCGCAGCATTTTACTTCTCTCATCAAGGGACCTTCACTAAAGACAAATTATTTCAAGACTTGCATTGGTGTCAGCCGAAAGTTTTCAGCTAAGACAATTGGTCACTTCAGCTCTACAAATAACGAAGAAGTTAATCAAGGTTAATGTCAGTGGCAAGATTGCCAGTAGTACAGATCGCTAGAACTAGGAACATATTTCAAAACTGAGAATTGCCTCAAGGGCAGGCAGCGCTGCTGCAGAAAGTTTTGAAGGGTAGGGGCAAGAGAGAGTCTATGCAAGTCTGTTTCATCAGATGCCACCTACTGAACGTAGGGTTTGAGAAGAGAGTTAGGCATGCATAGAGCATTCAAGGACGGAGTGTCATGGGGAGGGCTGAACGTGGTGAGCAAGAGGTATGATTCTGATTAAATATGCTAAAATGCTTTCTTTGTCCCTAAAGATGAGGCAGGCAGCCTATTAATGTTGGGAGAGCTTGACGAGTCTTAAGTATCACTCAATAAATGTTGAATAAATAAATGGCTAAAGTACTCAAGACCAGAAGCATTTTTCTTGATTGCCATCTCAAGAAAATGAACATTGAAATGGGATTTTCCAAGACAGTGTCTGTTGTAGCTTCACTAAGAACATTTAGAATAATTGCTGCATTTTGATAAAAAATGGAATTTTAGGTTGCCTTTTCCCACTGCCTGCCTACAAAGCAGGATTCGTATCCTAAGCAACTGGTTCCCTGAAACCTGAGTAATGGAAATTCACGTGACTTGAGAAAGAAATGAGTAAGTGGAATTAGATTTGAGAACCGCCCCAAAGCTGGTTCTTGTGATGAGGAAAGCTTGCCTTGTAACAACCTCTGAATTTTCGGTTATTTGCAAAGAAATCAGTGTAATCCAAATTCCCCAATTTTAACTTTATGATTATACCCTGAAGATTTCAGAGCATACCAGCCACCTCCTCACTTTCTGACTCATGAAGTCTTTATTAGCCATGGAGTGAGATGCTTGATGTAGCCTGGTGGCCCAGAAACTGGCAATGCGCATGTCTTCCATAAACGTCCTCGGTTGTTTTGTATCTTTCTACCACCATATACCTTTCTCATAATGTCACTAGGCATTAATGAGCTTGTAGAAACCAAAGGTAGCAGCTGCATTAATGGTTGCTAATAATAGGAAGTCTCAAAATTTGAAAAATCAAATTTGTTCAACCGTTTCCGTTTATTGTAGTCACAGTTTATTACGCTCCTTGCGCTTCTTCACTGTATCTCGCTGTAGGTTATTTCAGCATTTCATATATTATCAGTCTCACCATAGCCCTGGAAACTTAGAACGACATGGGGCAGAGGTGCCAGGAGGACAGGTAATTCATAAAACTGTTCTTAAGTTATTTGGGGTTGTATGGACTTTTCCTTTCCTTATAGTTGTGTTTGTTATTGTCTCTTCTGCTGAGTCCTGTTCTCGGTATTAACTGTAGTATGTGTGTGCAAAGTCGCTTTGGTTGTGTCTGGCCCTTTGGGACCCCATGGGCTATAGCCCACCAGGTTCCTCCATCCACGGGATTTTCCAGGCAAGAGTACTGGAGTGGCTTGCCTGTGCCCTCCTCCAGGGAATCTTCCTGGCCGGGGATTGAACCCACATCTCTTACCTTTCCTGCCCTGGGAGGCAGCTTCTTTACCACTAGCACCCCCTGTGAAGCCCTAGTTAACTACAGTAATTGTGATGAAACATACTGACCTTTCTTGCATGTCCCCGTGACCCAAGACCTCTGCAGAGATGAGATGAGGCTCCCTTCCTCCCACTGGTATTTTAGGATGACTAGTTGAGGAGCAGCTGTTTGGTTGTGTCATGAGTTGATGGAGAATGATTTTGTCCCGCGCATGCTATAAACTCCACACAGTTTGGGTTGAGTTGCTAGAACATGGCGGTAGAACCAGAACTTGAAAAGAGGGGTGTGCGTCTCCACAGCCTGTGAATCTCTGCATAACCCAGCCACTGCTTTACAAACCTGTACGTGCACCCTGTGTTCTGGCCTGGATGCACCTTTCCCAAGCCTGCCAAGCCTCATTTTCAATGCAGAACACTGCCTCTGGGATCTGCTGTCTCCATCCATATCTCAGCTTTGATACAAATCGAATCTGATGGTAGTAAAGGTTGCAGTCCTTGGGGAGCGCATTCCTTGTGCAGGGGCGGCGGAGGACACGTGGAGATGTGCTCTGCCGTGGAAGTTTAGTGTTCTGTGTCCACGTGAGTCTCAGTGGTCATGAGGCATGGAGAGAGGACTTTTAAGAATCACACATGTGGCATTGAAAGCGTGTGGTTTCCTTTTCGTTGGGGCCACATGCACTTTTAAATCCTGTTCCTCGCACCCTCTGAAGATCGATGTGTGGCAGATTCATTTTATCAGGTTTAATGGGACATCGGGCTCCTCTGTGCCACTTTAGCCTTCTCTTAGACTCTGTGTAGCAAGGTTTCAGGAGGCAGTCTCCGAACAGGCTTTATCCATTTCCCAAGCAGAGGCTTATTTTCTCTGCATCAGCGAACTTGTCATGATAATCAGCTTTTTTGTCCTAGCCGTCAATCACTCTTGATTGCAGCTGGGTCGCTGTTCTGTTCTGTTGATCAGCTCATCAGTGCACATAATATTACACCTGGAAGGCCAGCACAGATCATCCCGGGAAGGGAAAAGCACTTTCCTTCAAGGCTTTTGTCCATGGTCTGATCATTTACATTTGGTCTCATTGAGTTATCATGGCTATCTTTGCCTCAGTCTGCTCCCTTATACAAAAGATCCTCCCAAAATAGCACTCAAACTCTGGTTTGTAGTTTCTACTGTATTGTTCTTACCATTGTGCTTTTGCCCTCTTCATTCCAAAGAGTAGCTCATAATCTCTTTTTCCTTATTTTTGTATTAACTTTTCCCCATTCTTAATGCAGTTATGGTAGAAATTAAAATCATATTCAATGAATATTCAATGCTGCTGTAAAAAATAGTTTAGCATACGTTTTACTAGAATGTTTGCAAGTCTAATTTTGTTATTTGAGAATGGTTTCCTCAGTTAGATTTTTTTTTTCTTTTATGTTTTGGCTTGGGCTTGGGAATATTTATCTTAAATTTTGAATTTATTTTAAGTAACACTAGCTCTCTTCGTGGTTTAAAAAGACATTGAGAAGTAAATGTTTTTAAATCAATTGCTCAGAGTCAGCATTCCTCTTAGCTATGACTGTAGTGATATTTTCGGTAGAAGACTTTTGACTTACGCTGCGTTCCTCTCTGTGGCACAGCCGAGTGATTTGGCTGTCTGTGTGTGTCCTTTCTTCTCTGTGTTTTTCTGGTTACGGTGTGTCACAGCATGTGGAGTGTGGTCCCCTGAGCCGCACAGCAGGACCTTGCTTGTCCATCCTGCGTGGAACAGCCTGCGCCGGCTCACCTAGCCCTTCCAGCCCTCCCCTCCTCCACCCTGCTTTGTAGCCGCAAGTCTGTTCTCTGTTGTGGCACGTGTTCTGTGCCGGAAGAGGAGCTCTTATTTCTCTAAGTCAACTCTTATTTCTTGAAACAGTGGCATTTTCAGAGTAGTGCTGGAGCAATGATAGATGTTTTCATGGTAAAATATTTATTGATTTCATAAAGTTTTTAAGATAAATATCCAATTATAAATTTCTATTTTTGAGTGAAATAGGGCTACAAAGAGACTGCTGTTTTCATTTGATGCATTTAGATACTATTAATTCTTACATTAATCTGTGAAATGAAACAAGGGAAAATGCGAAGAGGTTTTCGTTGGAGAAGTCCCTGATGCTGGCAAAGATTAAAGGCAGGAGGAGAAGGGGATGACAGGGTGAGATGGCTGGATGGCATCACCAACTCAATGGACATGAGTTTGAGTAAGTTCTGGGAGTTGGTGATGGACAGGAAGCCTGGCGTGCTGCAGTCCACAGGGTCTCAAAGAGTCAGACATGACTGAGTGGCTAAACTGAACTGAACTGAACAGACTCAGATTGTCTGAAAACTGTATTGTTGTGTTTTGGAGACATGTATGAAGCAGCAGGTCTTTATTACAGATGAATGACTCAGGGAAGAGCTCCCCTTCTCCTCTCTCTCTCCTGTTTCCCCTGTGGAGGTGTTTAGTTACCTTGTGATTCTGTTAGCACTTTACAGATTGGCAAAAAAGGTGATGCAGATTTTGGAAAGTTACACATCTGTGACATCATTGCTGACATTTGACCTCGTCCTTTCCTCTCACCTGAAACACCCTGTCGGTGTTTAGATTGAATAAACACTACAAATTGAAACTCAGTGGAAGCGAAACTTGACCATAGGTATTTCATTGAGAATCCAGTTTCCTTTGCTTTTAAGTAAACTCCTAGGCCACTGGAGATCCTCAGAAGAGTGAGAGCTAACAAAGTGCTGTCTCGTGAAAGGGGTCTTCTCTACACACAGGCTTTTTCGGTTCCAGTTCATGGAGGAGTGGCTTCAGTATCTGGAGGTGCGGGAGGGGGATAAGTTGTCTCTATAGATTTCAAACTGTTAGTCACTCAGATGTGTCGGACTCTTTGTGACCCCGTGGACGATAGCCCTCCATCCACCGATGTCTCAGGGCAAGGATACGAGCGTGGGTAGCCATTACCTTCTCTGGGGACCTTCCCAACCCAGGGGTTGCACCCGGGTCTCCTGCACTGCAGGCGGGTTCTTTGCCATCTGAGCCACCAGGGTGTCCCACGGAGACTTTGAGGTGATGCCAGTATTTTATTTCTAGCTGAAAACCTCCTCCTCTCCTTCTTGCTCCCATATCAGCTAATCGCTGTGTGTGCTCACTTGGTGAGCAAACAGAGACCCCAAGTCTGAAACAGTCAAAACTGAAGGCCACGGTCCACTCTCTTAAACCTGCCCTCTGTTACAGCAGCTCTCTGATGATGGCAAATCCATCCTTCTGGTTCATCTGATGATGATATTCAGATCTTCCTTTCCTCCTATCTCATGCTCTCTGTCTAGTACTGCACACATCATGTTAGTTCTACCTCCAAAATATATCCAGCCATAGAAAAATGAAACAATGCCATTTGCCACAACACAGATAGACCTAGAGACTGTCATGCCAAGTGAAGTAACTCAGAGAAAGACAAGCATCATATGATATTGCTTCTGTATGGAATCTAAAAAGATGAAACAGTTGAACTTATTTACAAAACAGAAAGAGACCCACAGACATAGAAAACAAGCTTATGATTACCAAGGAGGAAAGAGGGGAAGGGATAAAGTTAAGAGATTGGGATTGACATATATACACTGTTATATATAAAAGCCCCTTCATGGACCATAGCCTTCTGGTGAAGGAGCTTGTGTAACTCAGTGAAGCTGTGAGCCATGCCATTCAGGGTCACAAAAAACCGATGTAGTGAAGAGTTCTGATAAAATGTGGTCCACTGGAGGAGTCAGTGGCAATCCACTCCAGTGTTCCTGCCTGGAGAGCCCCGTGGACAGTATGAAAAGGCAAAAAGATATGACATTGGAAGATGAGCCCTTCAGATCAGAAGGTGTCCAGTGCACTTCTGGGGAACAGTAGAGGGCAGTTACTAATTGCTCCAGAAAGAGAGAAGTGGCTGGGCCAAAGCAGAAAAGACGCTCAGTCGTGGATGTAGCTGGGGTGCAAATGGAGTCTGATGATGCTGTAAGAACAGTGTAGCACAGGAGCCTGGAATATGAGGTCCATGAGTCAAGGTAAGTTGGATGCGGTCAAGCAGGGATGGCAAGAGTGAACACTGACATCTTAGGACTCAATGGATAGGAATGGGCGAATTTAATTCAGATGACCGTTGTATCTACTACTGTCAGCAAGAGTCCCTTAGAAGAAATGGAGTAGCCCTCATAGTCAATAAAGAAGTTCAAAATGCAGTACTTGGGTGCAACCTCAAAAACAATAGAACGATCTCAGTTCATTTCCAAAGGGGCTGAGCACTGAAAACTTGATGCTTTTAAACTGTGGTGCTGGAGAAGACTCTTGAGAGTTCCTTGGACTGCAAGAAGATCAAACCAGTCAATCCTAAAAGAAATCAACCCTGAATATTCATCAGAAGAACTGTTGATGAAGCTGGAGCTCCAATACTTTGGCCACCTGATAGGAAGAGCAAACTCACTGGAAAAGATGCTGATGCTGGGAAAGATTGAAGGGAGGAGAAGGGGGCGACAGAGGATGAGCTGGTTGGATGGCATCACTGACTTGATGACCATTAAGTCGAACAAACTCTGAGACAGTGGAGGACGGTGGGACCTGGTGTGCTATAGCCCACGGGATCTCAAAGAGTTGGACTCGACTTAGCAGCTAAACAACAACAAATACATAAAACAGATGATTAACAAAGACCCTACTGTATAGCATGGGGAACTCTGCTTGATATCTTGTATGAGATCTTGTAATAACCTGTGTATGTGTGTGTGTGTGTGTGTGTGTGTGTGTGTGTGCGCGCACATACATGTGTATAACAGAATCATTTTGCTGAATACCTGAAGTTTCACACACTACCACACAACATTGTAGGTCAACTCTACTTCAACCAAAACAAACAAAATGCCCCCAGAATCAGTACTTACTTACCACCTCCCTCTGATCCTCGACACAGTCATCTCTCCTCTCTTCTCAAATACTATAAACATCTTCTTAGTCATTCTCCCTGATTCTACTTTTACTCATCATTTTTACAAGACAAATTGAGATTAGATGGCTTTTCTGTTAAAAAAGAAAAAGCCTTCCAGGGGTGATGCATTTCATTTGGATTGAAAGAGTCTTTGGACTGGGCACGGGGCCTCGAATGTGGCCTCCAGCGGCCTTCCTGACCTCGCCTCCTCCTGCTGCCACCTCTGAGAGCGTGTGGCCCCTTCGCAGCCCAGGCCTAGGGTGAGGTGAGCAAGGCACACACTGAATTTAAGGCACACACTGAGCAGGACAGCTCAGCCACCAGGGCAAATGATCAATGCAGCAGGAAGAAGTCAAACCTGGCCCACTGAGGCTCACTGGCTGGCCACCAGTTTTTGTAAATAAACATTTTATGGGAATGGTGTGAGTGAGGCTGGGCTGGAAGGTGTGGAGTCAGATTCTGTCCCATATCAAGTGTTGTTGTTTCATTCGCCTCAGATTTCTGTATTTTGCATGGACTGTGTGTGTTTCTCTGACTGTGCGCACAGGCACGTGGGGTCTTAGTTCCCTCTCCAGGGATAGAACCGGCACCCCAGCCATGGAAGTGCAGAGGCTGAACCCCTGGACTGCCAGGGAAGTCCCGTTTGGCATGGACTTTAATGTTTACAAAATGCTTCATTAAAATAGTATTCATCTTGATTACTGAATCCTTTAGGATCCCCTTAAAATTTCCTCCTGAGTCAAGTATTTCACTCACTCCAAACTAGTCCCCGCCCTGTGCTGTGGTTATTGTTGTTGCTGAATCATTCAGTCATGTCTGACTCTTTCCAACCCCATGGACTGCAGCACGCCAGGCCTCCCTATCCTTCACCAACTCCCCGAGTTTACTCAAACTCATGTCCATTGGGTCAGTGATGCCATTCAGCCATCTCATCTTCTGTCGTCTCCTTCTCCTTCCACCTTCAATCTTTCCCAGCATCAGGGTCTTTTCCAATGAGTGAGTTCTTCACATCAGGTGGCCAGACTAGTGGAGTTTCAGCTTCAGCATCAGGGTCTTTTCCAATGAGTGAGTTCTTCACATCAGGTGGCCAGACTAGTGGAGTTTCAGCTTCAGCATCAGTCCTTCCAGTGAATACTCAGGACTGATTTCCTTCAGGATGGACTGGTTGGATCTCCTTGCAGTCCAACGGACTCTCAAGAGTCTTCCCCAACACCACAGCTCAAAAGTATCAGTTCTTTGGCGCTCAGCTTTCTTTATAATCCAACTCTTACATCCATACATGACTACTGGAAAAACCATAGCCTTGACTAGATGAACCTTTGTTGGCAAAGTAATGGCTCTGCTTTTTAATATGCTGTCTAGGTTTTACTTTTCACTTTCTTGCATTGGAGAAAGAAATGGCACCTCACTCGTGTTCTTTCCTGGAGAATCCCAGGGACAGTGGAGCCTTGTGGGCTGCCGTCTATGGGGTCGCACAGAGTTGGACACGACTGAAATGACTTAGCAGCAGCAGCCGCAGCAGTTTTGTCATAGCTTTTCTTCCTAGGAGTAAGCGTCTTTTAATTTTGTGGCTTCAGTCACTATCTGAGGTGAGTTTGGAGCCCAAGAAAAATAAAGTCTGCTACTGTTTCCATTGTTTATCTGTTTGCCATGAAGTGATGGGACTGGATGCTATGATCTTAGTTTTCTGAATGTTGAGTTTTAAGCCAGCTTTTTCACTGTCCTTTTTCACTTTCGTCAAGAGGCTTTTAGTTCTTCACTCTCTGCCATAAGGGTGGTGTCATCTGCATATCTGAGGTCATTGACATTTCTCCCGGCCTCTGGATTCCAGCTTGTGCTTCATCCAGCCCAGCATTTCTCATGGCGCACTCTGCCTGCGTTCAGTAAGCCGGGTGGCGATGTGCAGCGCCGACGTGCTCCTCCCCTGCCTGGGCGGCGGTCCTGGCTCCATGCCCAGTTATGTCACTTGTTGACCTGCAAACAGGTTTCTCAGGAGGCAGGTGGGTGGGCTTGTATTCCCGTCTCTTGGAGAATTTCCCACAGTCCTGACTCTGTCTTAAATGCCCCCGGCCGTGCCACCTCTGGTTCTTTGCGTGGACTCTCTCTTCTGCCTGGACACTCTCTCCTCATTTCTGCATGGTCTGTTTCTTCAAGCTTTGCCCCAAAGCCACCACCTGGCGATGTTTACTCTGCCCTCTGCGCCTTGGTTTCTGAACCCCTGTCATGTCCCTCTCCTTACCTGGTGGTTTTCTTTCAGGAACTAGTTACCTGGTACTATGTTACATCATTTACCTATTTGTTAAGCTGATTGTCTACTGTCAATCAGACTGTAAGCTCTTAAGGCTTGCCTGCTTGGTTCACTGTTTTGTCCCCAGGTACTCAGAGCAGTGCTTGATATATTGTGCTTAATACATATTTATTGGGTGCATAAGTTAACAACTCAATAAATGCCATGATACGTGCAGTTAGATAGATCTGAACTTGGTTTCACCCGAGCTTGGAAGCATCTCCGCCCTCTCCCAGCTTGGCTTTCTTGATTTTCCTTGCCACACCGTAGAAGCCCACGCCCCATGGCAAGGAGTGGAGCGTTCTCAGAAGAGGTGACGGGAGCCCCTCTGCCCAGCACACCCTCCACGAGTGAAGAGTCGTCCTCCTGTGAGCTGTCTTCCTTTTCTGACACCACAGCGTTCAGCCCCTCCGTGGACAGTAGGTGGTTTCACGGCGGATGCAGGCTTTGTTTGGTATTGTTAGCACCAGATGTGTTGCTGAGGTCCTCCATCCTGTGCTGCCAAAGAAATAGGATGAGCGCCCAGATATGTGATTCAGGATGATCAGGGGCCTTGTCAGTGCTCTTGGAGAACAAAGAGGGTATTTGTTAACTGCGAGCGGTCCCACTCACCCCCCTGTTGTTGGTGGGAATCCAGGCGAGTTCCCTGATCCCAGGTGAAGTCCCGCCTTCTCTACCAGACGGGTGGGTCAGTAACACAGATGGCTGTGTGTCTAGGTCAGCGCGGGTGACCACGGTGGGATGGGTCAGGGAAGAGCAGGGCACACACAGGCCCGAGTCCTGCCCCGTGACCCTTTCTGCTGGGTGCACGTCAACTCCTGTGGAGCAGAAGCCCGGGCAAGGGGGCTGGGCGAGAAGCATATCACAGGCCCTGAGAGTTTCTGGCCTGCTGCTCAGGTGGTGCAGAGGTCAAGATCCCGCCTGCCAGTGCAGGAGATGCGAGACTCGGGTTCAGCCCCTGGGGCAGGAAGTTCCCCTGGAGAAACCACTTCAGTGCTCTCGCCTGGAAGATCCTATGGACAGAGCAGCCTCGTGGGCTGCCACCCGTGGGATCACAGACACGACTGAGCACCTGAGCCCAAGTTAAAACCATCAAAGTGAAGTTACTTAGAGGACGAATGTTTCTCTATTACATAAAAGCCAAACTGAAACACTCATTAAAAAAACCCAAAGTGGATTTATCTTCCCCTAACTCTTCCCTCCTTAGAGCAGTCTCTCATTATTTATTTTGTTTTCTTCTAATTGATTATTAATATCAAGTCATATAGCTTAACATGATATCATTTAAGCAAATGATATAATTTATAAGTATATATGCTTATATATGAATATGTTTTATACCAATGAAATATATTCATAAATGTTTTACTTTAAGCATTTTATATGTAATATAAAATTTAAAATAATACCACATATATAATAAACTTTACATAAATATATAATGCATTGCTTATATTTATGTCTAAAAATATAAATATGTGATATGTATAACCTTTTATTATAATATATTCACATATATTTATGAATTATATATTTTTAAGAATTCAATTTATAGCCTCATAGAACACACTTTTTCTGCTTAAAATATTGTCTTCAGTAGTTTGTATCTCTGAAAGTGACACTATCAACATAAATGAGTTTCATCCCATTATTCTTATCCCAGTAGCTCTTTGAATTGATTTGAAGCTCTGCAATCATTATTCTCATGCCTAATAAAACAGGAACAGGTAGAGACATACGCTCTTCTCTTGCATTCTCTCTGACAGCTGCCGTCAGATGAGATCTGCATAGATATTCCCCAGGTTCAGGTTCTTATAGTCACTCAGTGGAAAAGTAAGAAACTTCCTCATAACCAGGACCGAGTGTTTTCTGAGATTCTGGTGGATCGAAGCTGTGGAATGGCTCCGTGAACACGTCTCACGTCAGACATTCTAGAAGGCCACTGTTGGTGGCAAGTAAGTGGGTAAAGGGAAGAGGCCCGGCATCAGCTTGGATGGTTCCCGAGTGGGGCAGCAGGAGCCTGTGAGCAGGACCAGTGGTCGGCGCTAGTTTTCCCATTTTCTCAGCATCGTGAGGAGCTCTAGACAAGCTGTTACGTCCGGTTGCTTTGTCCTTTCGACGGTTTAGCCCTGATGCAGTGAGGTCCTGCGTACGAAGAGGATGTTCTCTGAAGCTTAGCATCCACATCTGTCTTCTGTTCTCTGATTCACTTAAACGGAAGAGACAACTGAGGCAGATTTTAAACACCTGGACCCTTTTCCCCTGGGATTTCAAGCCCCTCCTAGGGGGCTCTGTTGCTCCAAAGCAAACAAATAAAAGCAAATGGAAGCTAAATACTTCTGCCTCTGTAATACTGGAGGGCATTAGAGATGTCTTTCGTGAACTATTGCTTCAAAAGTCATCCATCATTGCAACCGTTTTTCTGTAGATTAAGGACCAGATTTGCATTCTAAATTAGTTCTTCCAACAGCTGCTGTAAGATAACTTGGCTGTGAGTTAGGAGTTTGCATATGATCCTCTGCCAGGGAAGATCATAAAATTCAGCTTGGCAAGAGAATTTAGGAAAAGAGGTCTCCTCAGCCCAGCTGTGCTTCCTGGAGTGAGTCGCACACAGAAACTCTGCCCCAGCTCCCCCCTCCGGTCAGAGCTTGAGGGATTGCTGCTGCTGAGGAGAGACGAGTTTCATTCCAGCTTCTCTGTGATGGAGAGCTGAACCACCTTTAGCTGGAGAATGGAGGGGGGATTATGTTAAGCCTGCTGTAGTAAACAGCTTTAGGTGTTGATGGAGCAAACTGTTTAAAATCGCTGGATGATCCCTTGAGAAATCACCAAGACTTGTAGCTGGCCCAGTGCGCAAGTCCAGGTGCCAGAACAGTTACTTTCCAGGTCGCTGCCTGCTCAGACTTCAGGAATGTGCAGTCTAAGGCACGTGGACCCACCTGGTCCTACCTCAGGGCTTTTTAGTAGCATGATTTTGTGCAAGGCTCTTTTTCAATGTCTATGAATGTCAGACTTTCAGTGGTACAGTAAAGATACTAGCATCACAATATAAGATGTCTCTGAGGATTAAAACAGGACTTCCTTGGTGGCTCAGATGGTAAAGCGTCTGTCTACAATGCGGGAGACCTGAGTTCCATCCCTGGGTCGGGAAGATCCCCTGGAGAAGGAAATGGCAAACCACTCCAGTACTATTGCCTGGAAAATCCCATGGACAGAGGAGGGTGGTAGGCTACAGTCCATGGGGTCACAAAGAGTTGGACATGACTTCACGTTCACTTTCACTTCTGAGGATTAAAGAGAGTGTTATAAGCAAGGTGTCAAATTCCCAGTAATTTAGAGTGAATTGTTTTTTCCTTCGTATATGTGATATTGACAGAAAGGTAGTCATGTGATTCATACTGAGTATCTTTCCAAAATCACACATTGTGTCTGAAGCAAGGCTTGCTAAGTGTCCAGTACTTGGATCGTTCTTCCTCAGTTAGGTTCTGCCAGTGTATAGTCTATCCTTTCAGTCGGTTCTGTCTTCCTCTAAAGCTTTGAGCATGCGTAGTCACTATGCTACTTTTTAAAACACAGATACATGATTTCAGTTAATTCTGGGAGCAGTTTGTAGCCTGGCTCAGAGACTGACAGGTGGATTCTGGGTTTCCTTTCTAACCCTCAGCCACACGATCTTGTATAATGAATGGGGGTCTGACCTAACATTTTCCAAAATGCTATTTGGTGAATTGCTACTCAGCTATCAGACAGCTGGCATCTTGAGTCATAGGAGTGGGTAATAGATTCAAGTTACAAATAAATGTATATGCCATTGACAGATTCCCGAAAAGTGTACTGCTAGAGGAGTAGGGGAGCAAACTAGAGCTTAAATGCTTAGAGCACCAAAATGTACCACTATAAGAGCTGGTCTTTATTTCCAGATATAAGACAGCGAGGGTGCAAAAGCCAGGCATTTTCCAACTGACAAGCAGCCTCCTGGTATTTATGCTTTTCTAAGTGGGGACAAGTTTCTCGTGTCAGCAATTCACACGACAGGCCAATGATGAAGTGAGTTCCTCCGCTCATGCGAAACGGTGAAGCGCTTATTTCTGCATCCATTGGGGAGATTTAGAGCCGCACTGTCCCAGGCGAGGGCCACTTGTCCCCACTCACTGCAGGTTTGGTAGTTCGTCAGGAATTTCAGGGACCTGGCATGGCTTGTGGCCTTGTTTGTCACTGTGGCTAATTGATGGCAGAGATTTCATCCATCTTCATGGGATACAGACTCAGGTTCCAGGTCACAAGATCTTTACCCCTTGAATTTCTGTACCTGTGGGAACCAATTGCAGAAAGTTTCGGAAGTCAGAGATTGTGGATATTTTGCAGAGCCAGATAATAAGTTCTATAGGCTGTTTGTCTCTCTAAACACGCTGCCATAAGTGTTTTTGAATGCACAGTGTCTAGAACACTTTTTGACCGTCTTAGGCATTCAGCAAGCATGGGATGAACTCAGTATGTGCTAGAGTGAATTGATGAAGGATAAACAAGGACATGTGAGAAGAAAATGATCTGGGAAGACGTTGACTGTGTTTCTACTTGAAATACTTACTCAGAATATTTCATCACGGACCACTGACAGAAACTTTTGTACAGTGCTGCCTACGTTTGTTTCAGATATGGGGTATTGATGATCCATTTCAAAGGTGGTTTTCATTAGTCTTGGATAACTCATATTGGAGCTGAAACCAGAAGGAAGCCAAAATGTTCCATTCTGAAGAATATCTTGAAGTCTAATGATCAGAAATCTATACTTAGTCAAAGGTGATGCTGAATAGACTGAAATTTTTGCAACGTGTTCTGTTCATCACTCTGTGTTCCCTTCCCACGCATGCCTTTTGATGCCCACCTTCTCACTGGTGGTGTATGATGAGGGGCATATGAAACCGCTGGCTTTATCGGTCAGAATGGCCAAATGCCAGCAATTCAGTATGATTCATGCACATATGCACGCAAATTCACTTTGGTTTCCTCACAGCAGCCCTGTGTGGGAGAAGCACTTCATCTGAAAGCAGATTGCTCTTTTTCACTCATTTAAAAAAATGAAAATCTAGAAATCCCCTAAAAACCTCATAACCTGCACCAAGGTTGTTCTTTGTATCATAATAATTACAGTGTTCTGGGCAATATTACATGTAATGCTTATATATTAAGAACTTAATTTTTTTAAATTTAGTCTCCTTTAATCCTAACAATGCTGAGTTCACCAAGTACAAGGATTGAGTCTCTTTTTTTCAGCATTAGCCCTAGATCTAGCCCAGAATTGAGTCCATGGTATGGATTCTTATAACATTTGATGAGTGAGTGAACAAATAACCAAGGGCTGTTACTTCAGTTTTGCTAATGAGAAGCTCAGACTCTGGCTATGTAAATTCCCTGTGCCTTCAAGGGGTGCGGCTAGGCTTGGAACCAGGTCTTCTGACCATAAAGTCCATGCATTTCACTAAACATAGTGATTCTTGCAGCCATCACAAAAGGGAACACACATCTTCTGGCAGTTTGCACTCCAGTTTTCTTTCCTGTGTTCTTGAAAGATCTGGGAAAATGTGACCCACCTCTGAATTATAGAGAAAATGGGAGAGTGGAAACTGAAGCTAAGAACAATGTTAGTCAGGTCAATGTTTAATTAAAAAAAAAGAACAATAACATAACCATTTTCCCCCACCATCTGTTATAAGAAAAAGTAAATCAGAATTTTGTCTTTGCATGTAGCTTTAACCAGAGTTAGAATGTTCGATTAAGAAGACAGAGGAATTCTCCTGAAACACCACCTATCTTGTTCCCTGTTTCTTTAAAGTGTACTATGGTGGTGACAGCTAAGGTGTTATATGAACAGATATCTCTGACAGCATCCCTTATCTCCATCCCTTCCCCTTGAAGGTCCCAGAGAAAGTTCTTAAGTTCCATCTGTAGAGACTTGAAGCAGCGTCTGTGAGGAGGACAGCCATGCACCCAGGGATCCGTTCCCCCATCCTTCGACGCCTGGCTTGCAGCCCAGCAGCTCCTCTTATGCTCTGTTACCTGCAAGGAGGAGGGATTGCTTTGCAAGTGCTTGTAAGAGCACAGCTATGCCCCTGATACTAGCTTGGGGACATCTAGCCTTTTGCCAGTAAGGAAATCACATGCCAGTTGGCTGTGCATATTCATAGATTTATTTCTCTCTCCAATCTAGCGTCGACCCATCCACAGAGTCATGCATCGGACCCTCTGGGTGGGACTCGGCAACTCCTTCCGCCGCATCCACGCCTTCATCCACCCACCCGTCCATCCCCTTCATCCCCATGCCCCGTGCTCTCCCTCCTTCACATCCGCGCCTTCATCCGCTCATGCCCTTCATCCCCATGCCCCGTGCTCTCCCTCCTCTGCATCCCTGCCTTCATCCACCCATCCATCCATCTTCTTCATCCCCATGCCCCGTGCTCTCCCTCCTCCGCGCCTTCATCCGTTCATCTTCTCATCCTCTTCATCCTCATGCCCCGTGCTCTCCCTCCTCTGCATCCCCGCCTTCATCCACCCATCCGTCCATCTCCTTCATCCCCATGCCCCGTGCTCTCCCTCCTCCGCATCCCCGCCTTCATCCACCCATCCATCCATCTCCTTCATCCCCATGCCCCGTGTTCTTCCTCCTCCGCATCCCTGCCTTCCTCCATCCATCTGCTCATCCCCATGCCCCGTGCTCTCCCTCCTCCTCATCCCCGCCTTCATCCACCCATCAGCTCATCTCCTTCATCCCCATGCCCCGTGCTCTCCCTCCTCCGCATCCCCGCCTTCATCCACTCATCCATCCATCTCCTTCATCCCCATGCCCTGTGTTCTTCCTCCTCCACATCCCTGCCTTCCTCCATCCATCTGCTCATCCCCATGCCCCATGCTCTCCCTCCTCCTCATCCCCGCCTTCATCCACCCATCCGCTCATCTTCATCCCCATGCCCCGTGCTCTCCCTCCTCCTCATCCCCGCCTTCATCCACCCATCAGCTCATCTCCTTCATCCCCATGCCCCGTGCTCTCCCTCCTCCGCATCCCCGCCTTCATCCACCCATCCGTCCATCTCCTTCATCCCCATGCCCCGTGTTCTTCCTCCTCCGCATCCCTGCCTTCCTCCATCCATCTGCTCCTGCCCATGCCCCGTGCTCTCCCTCCTCCTCATCCCCGCCTTCATCCACCCATCAGCTCATCTCCTTCATCCCCATGCCCCGTGCTCTCCCTCTTCCACATCCCCGCCTTCATCCACCCACCCATCCATCTCCATCCCCATGCCCCGTGCTCTCGGGCTTTCCCGGCTGCGGCAAGCTCTTCTGCCTGTGCCTCTGCTGGATGGGCTGTCAGTCCTCTGGGCCTGCCCTTCCACCCTGCTTCCCCTTAGCTGGAGCTGTGCAGGAGAGGACAGCTTCATATCCCACATCCTCTGGGCTGGGAGGGGCGCCTAGATGTCTCAAGTTCCTTAGAGTGAAATGCCCGTGAAACAGATTCGGTTTGCTCATGCCAAAGCTCTGTTTGAATATTACCTTTGTAAGTTATTATGAAAACATTCTTAACATCGATGCTTCTACGTTGCTAAGGCTACTGATGCAATATATCCTCCCCCATTCGCAGAGCTGATTGTGGGCCCTTCCTAGAGGTTCCCCAGGAGATGAGTCTGAGGCCTGGATGGAGGAAAAGCAAACTCTTCCGCAAAAGGGTTATGATGAGATAAAGAGTTAATTAAATGATAGACAAGATGGAGATTCCAGGAATCACACTCAAATTTAGTCTCTGTTTAAGGCTCTGAAGGTTTATTTATTTAAATTTGATTCCCACAAAGTAAAAAATAACCTTTCGTATAATAATTCTGTAAGTAAAAAACCTGAGGTTTGAAGAATAGTCACTTGCTGAGGTCATACAGTTCATGAGTGGGAAGCCAGACTTTAAGTGAAAATTAGTTTCCTTCCATTTTACTTGGAATAAGATTAATGCCTAACACTTAAGTAACCTGGGATCGTGATCTTCTGGGTTGTATTAATTGTAAACTGATTTATATATCTATATTTGCATCTACACACCAATTTTGAACCAATGTTTCATATCTTTTTCACTTGAAGTTAGTGAAAAATGAATGATTTACAAAAGGCATTTAAAATAGATGGTTGAAATTTGATAAGATTGAAAAAAATCACAAGACTATTTTTCTGTGTCTCCTGGAAACTTTTCTTTTCCCAAAGGCGTGAGTAAATTATTTTAATTTTTAAGCTTTCTTAGTGTGTGATGCGAAAGGGCAGCCAGGGAAAATGAAGGAACATAAAAGGCTATAGATTTGAAGGGTTCCTGGGAAAAGTAGTACTTAGTTTTGAAGTTCAAGATGTTAAAATCTTGGGGAATTTCATCAATCATTTGTGGGTCCCTTTAGGAAGGAGAGGGTCTTTTGATGTATTCTGTCAAAGTCAAATAGGATCTCAGAAAACTTAAATTCTATTGCACGGTGGTAAGAAGACATTACCTGGCTTTAATGAGAAAACCCTTGAGTCTTGGTTTCAGGTAGAGAATTTGGGGAAAGTAGGTGTGCCCGCCATACCAGGAAAGCAGTGATCTAGTAAGAACTGACAAGAGATTGTATGGAAGGTGTTTGGGTCTGTTCAGGTCTTAGACTCAGCATCTTCCCCATTTATTTACTCCACGCTATCCAGAGAAACACTTTTAAAAAGGAAAGACACGTTACAGCCTTATGTCCCTTAAAAATCACACAGCTGGAGACTTGCAGAGCACTCTGCGGCTTCACTCTGGCGAACATTAGCTGAAAAATAAGTTTTGCAGGCTTCGTTTCCTGCACCTGTCTACTCACTTGCCCTCTCATCTTTACATTGGCCAGGAAGCCTCTCTTTCTCTGTTTATCAGGTTTAAAGCATAAGAAGAAGAATGTTGCAGATGCATTCATTACATTACCGTAACTCTGGCTGTGGCATCAATCAATCAAAATGTGCCCACTGGCTCTGAGTAACTAAACGTTGCTTAATCCAACGGTGTCCTTTGTCCACTGGCAAATCTCTTCCAAGTAGTGAGCTAGGAGTCCCGGACTTTCCATCTTGTAGTTTTACCATCATTAACGTGGAACTTCCAAGCAGGCTATGCTTGTCTGCATCAAAGGGGCAGCAGTGGAAGGAGCCTGGAAGACCGTTTTCAGAGTCTAGTGAGCCCAGCTGGACATACTGCACACCCCTTCCACTCCTCGTGTGTCACTCAGACACACAGCCACTGAAGTTTAAGTGGGTTTTTAATTACACTTCAGTGGCTGTGTGTCTGAGTGGTTCAGCTGTGGGCCAAAGAAGAAGTCTTCCAGACATTGTGACCCAGAAACTGGCTAGAATATCACAAAAAAGATTCTGTCTAGTTTCTGTGTTACAGATAGAAGATCACAGGAGGAACTGGAAAATCTCTATCAGGAAGATGCTTCTTTTTTTAATCTGTTCTCTTCCTCCTGGATCTGTTTTTGTTTTGTCTTGTTTTTGATAAATATTTGCATTAAAGGCAGAAATATTTGAAAAATTCTGTCTGGTGTCTGGAGAGACTGTGAGCCTTGGAGACAGAAGTGCCTGGCCACACTCATATCTCTCCTTGGGAATTTACTCCCTACAGACCTCAGGTGAGCCACCTCAAAATTATGAACCTCAGTGTCCTTATCTGTGAAACAGATACAATACAATGCAATTTTGAAGGAAACTACAAACCTTATATGAGTCCCTTCAACCATATGTAGAATATGTTAGTTGACAAATATTTGGTAGCTATTTGTATGAGAGTCAAGAGGTAATAGAACAGGACATAGAACAACTGACAAGGCTACATAGTGTCACCCTGCTTATTTAACTTATGTGTAGAATACATCATGCAGAATGCCAGCCTGGATGGATCACAAGCTGGAATCAAGATTTCTGGGAGAAATATTAACAGCTTCACATATGCAGAGGATACCACTCTAATGGCAGAAAATAGAGGAACTAAAAAGCCTCTTGATGAAGGTGGAGGAGGAGAATGAAGAAGCTGGCTTAAAACTCAACACTTAAAAAACAAGCATCATCACTTAGCCCCATCACTTCGTGGCTAAAAGAAGGGGAAATGTGGAAGCGACGACAGACTTTTACTTCCTTGGCCTCCAAAATCTCTGCAGATGGTGACTGCAGTCGTGAAACTAAAAGATGCTTGCTCCTTGGAAGGAAAGCTATGACAGACCTAGACAACGTATTAAAAAACAGAGACATCACCTTGCCAACAAATGTTAATATAGTCAAAGCTACGTTTTTCCAGTAGTCAGGTATGGATGTGAGAGTTGGACTATAAAGAAGGCTGAGTGCTGAAGAACTGATGCTTTCAAATTGTGGTGCTAAGGAAGACTCTTTGAGAGTCTGTTGGACAGCAAGGAGATCAAACCAGTAAATTCTAAAGGAAATCCACCTGAATCCTCATTGAAAGGACTGGTGCCGAAACTCCAATACTTTGGCCACCTAATGTGAGGAGCTGACCTCATTAGAAAAGACTCTGATGTTGGGAAAGATTGAAGGCAAAAGTGGTGGCAGAGGATGAGATGGTTAAACAGCATCACGGACTCAGTGGGCATGAATTTGAGCAAACACTGGGAGACAGTGGAAAACAGGTGAGCCTGTCACGCCACAGTCCATGAGGTCAAAAAAGCCGGACATGACTTAGCGACTGAACAAGAGCAACGTTTTTATCCTTATTAGGGCGCTGATATGTGCTTTGCTACTCACCTGAAAATCGACGCAGAGTATTTGTTAGTTGTATTAAGTCTAAGCTGTTGTGACCAATGGACATTAAACCAGACAGAATCAGAGATCCCTGAGGGCCATTTCTCCTTTATGTGATCTCTGCAGTGAGCATTTCTAGGGGCTACCAGCTCAGCTTCACATGGTTTTGGTGATTTAGCCAGTCACAGCCATTGCAGACACTGAGGATACTGAGTATCAGAAGGTAGCCAGTCTAAAATTTTAATCTGTGGAGGAAAACCTAAAATTAATATTTCTGTGGATAATTAAGATCAGACATGTTTTTAGTCTCCGTCTAACAGTTCACTTTCACAGTAACTAAGAAACGTTTTTCACTCAGTGACCTGGTAATAACCTTTTGTGCCATCACTCTGTTTTAGGGACAGGAACATTTCACACTGGCGGTGGAGTGATTTATGTCGGGTGCGTGAATAAAGTTGGGAGATGATTCAGAGGCTCACTTGCACTTTTCTAGCTTTTGCCTACTGTACCAGCCTCATCACCTCTCCTTCAGAGTGACAAGCCTCATGAGGATGTGAACTGAAAAATCTGGATCAAATATAGAAATGCTGAAGACACATTGCTGCTGCTGCTGCTAAGTCACTTCAGTCGTGTCCGACTCTGTGCGACCCCATAGACGGCAGCCCACCAGGCTCCCCCATCCCTGGGATTCTCCAGGCAAGAACACTGGAGTGGGTTGCCATTTCCTTCTCCAGTGCATGCAAGTGAAAAGTGAAAGGGAAGTCGCTCAGTCATGTCTGACTCTTAGCGACCCCACGGACTACAGCCAACCAGGCTCCTCTGTCCATAGGATTTTCCAGGCAAGAGTACTGGAGTGGGGTGCCATTGCCTTCTCCGAAGACACATTAATAAGTGAATAAAGTGTGTTGCTTAAGAGTAAAGACTGTAATGTCATCTTTTAAATGATAATATATAATTGTTGGTGGTGGTTTAGTTGCTAAGTCATATCCAGTCCTTGTTACCCTGTAGACTGTGGCCTGCCAGATTCCTCTCTCCATGGGATTTTCCAGGAGAAAAACAGGACAGAACTGTAGTGGGTTGCCGTTTCCTTTTCCATAATATGTAATTTTCTTTTGGCCAATAGGTATTATGTGCCTCTGACATACTTAATGATAGAAAATAATCCCTGAAAGCCCCTTAGAGCCTTGTATCAGTATACAAGTATCAGTAAACAAGATGATTTGTTTACAGGTGATTCTACATTATTCCTCCTTTTTATTTAAGCCTTTCAGATTTTCTATTCCATAGGATATTTTTAAAAGTGAAAGTATTTTCAGACAACTGTTATTAAAATAGTAAGTCATCATTTTGCTTTTACAAATAATGGAATTAAAATGCAGGTCTGCTTCCAGATATACAGAAGCAGAAACATATTAATATACAGAAACATATAGTAGTCAAATTAAGTAAGACAGTAGCGCCCAGTTCAGAATGATAGTGTCAGGAGGCTGCAGTCTGCATCCGGAGGCCCCCTGAATGGGCAACTCTATGACCGAGCATTCCAATCCATCATTTATTCCAGACCTTTCCAAAATCCTTTGTTCCAATTAACTAGGCATCAAATCCTGTCCTATATCACGATTGCCAACATTATACGTGTTGCAAAGCCCCACTGGACTCTTCTGTACCCGCCTTTTTCCTGACATGGCAGCGGCAGCAGCCAACGGCGATGACTGTTCCCTTCCAGAAGTTCTGCTCTCTTGGCGTTCGTGATGCCGGATCCTTTACGTGGCGTCCTGTTTCTGCCCACTGCAGCGTCTGCTTCATCTCCGTTTCTTGCCGCACCTCTGCAGTGCCTGTCTCTGTGTTGGAATGCCCCACAGCGCAAGCATGTTGAATACATAAATATTCACGTGAACAGATAAACAAGCACATCACTAAATCTCATCTTTAACCCAAAGGCGTGACACTCGTAATGCAAGTTTCAGGAAGTGGGATCCCAGTCAGCAGGGTAGCTCATCTCTTTGAAGTTTGTTTGCAGGACTCACCCTGCAAAGGTGAAAACACTTCTTTGAATAAATGACCTCAACAAACAGGGACTCTACAATTTCTTGTTGAAAACTGAATTTTGGAAAACGTTTGCAAACTCCATGTTTGATTTTCTTCTTGGTTTCCGCACGGCTTGAATCACTGAATCATTCTTGAAGTTCTTTTGTTGTTTTAACACATTAAATTAGCTCATTACAGCTGAATATGTAGTGGAAAATAGCATCTGTTTACACTGTAATAATATAAAAATTACTTACTAGTAACAGAATAAAGAACAATTTGCAAAAGCTAATCATATTTGTGCACTTATCTGCGAAAGTAAATTGCTAATATATGCCCAAGGGGGGGAATCACTTGCTGGCTTAAGCAGTAGAAGCAGTGATATTAACAAGTACCACTTAGACAACTCCTATATTTAGGATTGGATCCAAAATGCCCCAGCTTGTCGTGAAAACATAGATGTTTATTAATTTGTTCACTTACTTGACCTTGGAAATTCAAGCAGCCTAGAGATTCAGATCATATCATAGAAAATCAAGTGGTTTGGAATTTCTCAAGCTTTGCCAAGTGAAAATTTCAGTTACCCTTATTTAGAGAAAGCTTCCTTCTCTACTTTTTTTAGTGCTAATCACAAGTATTATGGGAAAAACACCTGTCAAATGTAGTTCTTATTTTGACCTTCTGCCCCACATCATAGAAATCAGAAGTCTGTTTAAAAATTTCAAACTAACATTAGTAAATGTTGGAAAAAATGGTTTCAGTAATCTCACTGTGTTGCAGTATTTTGTTTGTTTCATTACATGTAGAAACCAGAGTGCAAAAAATGTATAATTATTGAGAATTTTAAATAACACATTTATAAAATATTAATACATTTTAATATATAAAATGACTAGAGAACATATCTTGGCTCTTTTGACCATAATAGAGACAGAATATTTGAAATTAAGATTAGTTTTTTTGTTCCTTGTACTTTTCAGGGGGAGAGAAAGAAATCTATATGAAATGTCTTTAACTTCTCTTTTTCTAGAAGCCAGAATGAAACCTATTTCAACTAAGACAGTTTCACTTCAGACATGTTAATAATATTCATTAACTACAGTCGTCTTCTGCGTTTAGTCAGCCTCTGATTAGGGCTCCCATCCTGCCTTCTTGCTTTTGACTTGCCCTTTAATAAGGTTCCTGTAAATGGCTAATTTCCCCCACTGTAATTTTCACGCACAGAGAAGAACCAGGCTCTGCCAGGTTGGGAGGCTATTTCACGGTAACTGGCAACAGTCAGACTTTATTAATCCTCATTTTACTGCTCTGCTGATACAACCTTTATCCGTATGAATCTGGTTTCTAGAGACCAGACACTGAGGGCATGATATCTTGTGTAACAGAGAGAAGTGTATCCTCCCGAAGCCACAGAAATGCACTTCAGGGGGCTCTGAGGAGCTCTGGATCTGTGTGTCTCCACGCAGAAAGAATTCAGTGAGAGGCAAGTGATGGATAAGGAGTAGCTTTTTAGAACAGGCCGCTGTGAGCCTTACAAGCAAGCGATCGGGGGAGGGCCACATGGAGAACTTCGTGGGCTACAGTTTTATAATGAAAGGAAAAGTAGGGGTGTGGAGAAGGCCATCTTCTCTCTCATTCTTGAGGAGACATCAAGCTTGCATTGTCAGTCCCTCCTCCACATGGTGGGGGAGTTTTCTTGTGCCCACTGGTGGTGTCATGGAGCAATAGAAATAGTCAAAAGGTGGATGGCCCACGTGTACTGAAGGGTGGCAAGTCATCGCGGGTTTCAGTGTAGAGCCACCTTTTATTATATTTTCATTTACAGCACAGGCAGAGGGGCGTGTCCTAGGAATCATTGCGTTGCCGAGGTCACCAGGCAGGAGGTGGGCCTCAGGCCACCTCTGTTTCACTGTTTGGGGGCGTGTCTCCTTCTTCTGTTACATGGTTTGTTTTTTGGATTTTTTTTTGCTGAGTAAGCCTGCTTGGTTTGTGGCTAAGCAAACCTACATTCTTGAGTGATCATTAACTTACAGGGTCTCGTATACTTTTTTCTTTACTTATCATTCCTTTTCGTCTGATTCTCAAGGAGTTGAACATGACTTAGCAACTGAACAACAGCATGATTCTTTAGTGGGATTTAATCACCTACTTGGAGAAGGCAGTGGTACCCCACTCCAGTACTCTTGCCTGGAAAATCCCATGGGCGGAGGAGCCTGGTAGGCTGCAGTCCATGGGGTCAGGAAGTGTCGGACACGACTGAGCGACTTCACTTTCACTTTTCACTTTCATGCATTGGAGAAGGAAATGGCAACCCACTCCAGGGTTCTTGCCTGGAGAATCCCAGGGACGGGGGAGCCTGGTGGGCTGCTGTCTGTGGGGTCCCACAGAGTCGGACACGACTGAAGCGACTCAGCGGCAGCGGCATCACCTACTTTGTTCCTTTGCTCTCTTCCTTTCACTTCCTTTCTAGTTAGCTCACTTTAATGTGAGGATATGATTCACTCAATGGCTGAAACTTGAAGATTTCAAGCACTTTAAGAAAAACGCTTTTTTAAAAAAGCTGAGTGATGAAGTATACTCTAGATCAATGGAGAATCTGAAAATCTGTTATTTGGAGTCTTAGTTCATTCATTCAAATGTTGCAGCTGATTAAGAATTGTGTTTCAGTGGTTAAACAGGAAAAATCTTTTATTTGCCTTTCGAATAGCATTTCCCAGCGGCTTCAGTTACCATCTGTTGCTGATAACTCCCCAGTTTAGCTACAGCCCAGACTTCATCTCTCATCTCTGCACCATATAGCTAACTGCAGAGCGCACATTTCATTTAGTCGTTTTAAAGACTTCTTAAACCCCGCATTTCCCAACCCAGCTCACGCTCTTTCCCTAGACATCTGGGCCTCTTGGAATATCAGCAGCTCTAGGAGACGGAACCTCTAGTCAAGCGTTTACAAGCAGAAACCACTGAAGCATCTTTGTGACCTCTCGTCAAAATTCACCATGAACGCTCAACAGTTACAACTTACATGTTGATCACACGTGTGCTCCTGCCTACTCCCACTGTCGTCATCCAGCTGTTAGATGTGGGCCTCTCTCCATGCACCTTCAAGGGGAACCCTCTGCTCCTTCCCCATTCTTGCGCTCCTCCTCCCATGCAGCCTCTTCGTTCCTGCCAAAGTGAGCTCACCAAAATGCACACGTGTTTCTATGTCTCTGTTAAGACCTCTGAGCAGCCTTCCATTTGCACAGAGAGCAAAGTACGTGATCCTGAAGCACACCTGTAGGTCTCTCCGAGCCAGAGCTGGCGCGTGGCTAAAGGTGCTTCCTGACGCCCCGAAGGCGTCATATCTGGGGATGTCATCTAATGCTTTATTTAGCACATCGGCATTGATTTATTGGATCTGGTATTGAGAGAACTGAGTTAGCGGACCCTCAGATAAAATGATACTAATAAGAGTATCTAGAGCGTTGACCTGCATGAACACGGGTGAAACGCTATGAATTAATGACCACAGATATCAGTGGCTTTTACTAATGAGCTTAATATCTGTTTAGTCTCACATTCTATGCAAGACAAGCCATGGTGAAGCCACGTAATAGGATTGCTTTCCATTGCCCACTCTCCCTGGGACTGAGAGGAGTTACACGTGCGATTTCTGGAATACAAGCCCTTCCTGTAGGGTTGAGCTGCTCTAACGTCCAGGATCTCAGTCTCCTCTGCTCTAAGATGCCATTGATAACTGTAATTGCCTTGCAGGTCCTTGTAAAATATCAATGAGAAGGTTTGTGTACAGCCTGTATGGCACACCTTGTGGCCCAGAGAAACACTCCACGCATGCCTTACTTTACCACTTGTGGGGTAAAGGACCAGTGACTTTATGTACTTACGACACAATGAACTCTTCTTCCAAGCATTGCCCTGGGAAAAAGCACTCTGGCGAGAATGCCCCATGAATTACTGAACGAGCACGAGGGACGCTGATATTGTGCTGCTAAACTCTTGGGATTAGCGCTCTTTCTTGCTATCACAGCTCATCTATACCACGGCAATCAGGAAACAAACCTAACTGTGTTTATGTAATGAGAAGAAACTCTGGCATAACAAGAAATCAGGCATTTATATGTGTCCAGATAAATCAGTCTTCTGGAGTCATTGCTCAATCTTCTCTGAAAGTTAATCCAAGGCTAAAGCCATTTTTTTCTCTAACTTTGGTGAATGAAAATTGAAAACAACAGTGAATGCTTTTTTCTGCCTACCAGATATTTTCTAAGTCCAGGAAGAAAGTATTATTTGAGACGCTGGGTGCATTTTCCTAGGTTTTGCTGGTGAAATGTCTTCCTGCAGACCTCTTTGGTCAAAAAGATATCCTGAGGTCAGGTCAGGTTGGCCAAGCTTCTGTTTATTTAAAACCATGTTCTTTTCCTTTTATCCTAGAACCAAACAATTTCCACGAAAATATAATTTTTTCACAGTTTGCATCCAAATCCAGAGTTCTAACTTTGAGGTACCAAATTGACTTGTACAAATGAACATTAGTTTTCCTTTCTTTTGACAAGAAAATTAGCATTTGTTCTCATAATTGAGTCCCTTTTCTATCCCAGGAAGCCATAGGTACTTTGCTATAATTTATTTCATTGGATTGGGTGAGCACTTTGCCAATTTCTCTAATGGTTGTTACTTTTTGTTTTGAACTGTGGTGTCAGACAAGACTCTTGAGAGTCCCTTGGACTGCAAGGAGATCCAACCAGTCCATCCTAAAGGAGATCAGTCCTGGGTGTTCATGGGAAGGACTGAGGTTGAAGCTGAAACTCTAATACTTAGGCCACCTGATGTGAAGAGCTGACGCATTTGAAAAGACCCTGATGCTGGGAAAGATTGAGGGCAGGAGGAGAAGGGGGGACGACAGAGGATAAGATGGTTGGATGGCATCACCGACTCAATGGACATGGAGTTGGGTGGAGTCTGGGAGTTGGTAATGGACAGGGAGGCCTGGTGTGCTGCGGTTCATGGGGTCACAGAGAGGTGGACACTACTGAGCGACTGAACTGAACTGAACTTTTTCTTTCCTCGTGATTTTCTAGATACTCTTTATGGAACATAGAGCTTAACATCTTTGCAACAGGACTTGCAAATATATTTTGTATTTTTTCCTAATCTCTTGAGTTTCCTGTGGTATTTTGGGGTGTTAGTGATAAGAATCCACCTGCCAATGCAGGAGACACAAGAGATGTGGGTTCGATCCCTGGATCAAGACGATCCCCTGGAGAAGGAAGTGGCTACCCACTCCAGTATTCTTGTCTGGGAAATGCCATGGACAGAGAAGCCTGGCGGGCTACAGTCCACAGGGTCACAAAGAGTCTGACATGACTGAGCGACTAACACTTCCACTTCCATGGTATTTTTATAGAGATTTATAAACGTAGCTGAATTCACCAGTCTTCCTCATTCTCTCCCCATAACTGCAATAGCGTTTGTCCACCATTCAGTGAGTCTTTCATGAATTAGTGTGCAGTGGAAAGGCTGGAGTACGGCTGTGCTCTGCCTCTCAGAGTCAAGGTTCTTGATGTTATTTATGCCCTGAATATCGTCTTTTCCCACTGCACCAAGCCCTTCAGAAAAATGCCATGGTCCTTAACACTGACAAAACATCTGCTCGACTATATACCATTATTTTGTGGACTCGACAGATCTCATGACATGTTTCAGAGGGATCTTTGAAACCAATTCATTAAAGGAACAGTCAGAACAATTCTCAGATTCACGAACTGAGATGACAAATGCAATAAAGCTGTAAAGGGAAGGCTTTCCTTGATTGATGGAAAAGTAGGGAATTCAACAATTTCCCCCTAATGGAATGTGCTCCTTTTCAGCAAATACAGGGGTATAGATTATTATGTGGATCTGTAAGGAGGAAAATGGATTAATGATATCATAATCTCTCTGTATTGTTTTAAAGCATAAAATATTTCATTTGGAAACATTAATAATAGTGTTGATAGAGAATTAACATTTTCCAAATACTGAATATATCTCTATGTGTATTAAGAGAACTTGGACTTTTAGGAAAAAACCTTATAATGCAAAATCACTACTAGAAATATTTATTGCACTTCCTAGATTAAAAAAAAAGCAGCAAAACTTGCTCATCAAAATTTTTTAAAAGTGAAACAATCTCCTCGCTGCATCTCATGCAAAGAGAGACCCCATAAATAGCACAATTTGCAGTTGATGGTAAGCGTCTCTCAGAGAAAAAATAATAGTTTGTGTTTGTGCCAGATGCTTTTCCAGCATTAAGTGCTATAAAAATTCCCTGAAGTGTGTTCAACAGATAAGGCAGCGTGCCAAAGAATGGCAGAGAATTAAGTTGAACCCTGTTCACATACAGAATCCACTGAGACACCATATGCATATTTCCATTTTAAAATCAAAATGTGGAATTAATTCAACATGTGTTTAATAGACACCTATTTAGAGATTTCTGCTAGGTCCAACGGATAAAATGATGAGGTCTTTCTCCATTGAGGAGTTTACTCTCTATCAGAAGAAACAGACATTTAGCCCTCACGGGAAGAACTGGTGCTGAAGCTGAAGCTCCAATACTTTGGCCACCTGATGCGAAGAGCTGACCCATTGGAAAAGACTCTGATGCTGGAAAAGACTGAAGACAGGAGGAGAAGGGGATGACAGAGGATGAGGTGGTTGGATGACATCACTGACTCGATGGACATGAATTTGAGCAAACCCCAGGAAATAGTGAAGGACAGAGGAGCCTGGCGTGCTGCAGTCCGTGGGGTCACAGGGAGTTGGACAAGACTCTTGCCTGCCAACAAAGGAGATACAAGATGAAGGTCTGGTCCCTGGGTTGGGAAGATCCCCTGGAGTAGGACATGGCAACCCACTCTAGTATTCTTGCCTAGAAAATTCCAGGGACAGAGGAGCCTGGAGGACTAGAGTCCACAGGGTAGTAGAGTCAAACAGGACTGAGTACACATGCATTAATAAAGCCCTCCTCAGTTTCCTCTCTGGCCTCTTATCAATCTCCAGTGACCGGGGAAGGCCCAGAACCCTGATCAGTCATCAGATCATGAGGACCAGCTTTCAAAGCCCACCGTCAGCCAGTTTCCCTTAATCAAGACCCCACCTCCTCACCCCTGCCATCAGAGGTCAGGGAGGCAGCTGTCTGCATTCCCGATAAATGAAAACAGCGATTTCGTGACAGAAGCCAGGAAAAATCTCTCAAATTAGACTCTTTTGCTCAAATAAGTGCTATCTTATCATCCCCATTAGATACTTGAAAACATCAAGTACTTAATATTTACAAATCACCCAGTTTCTAGATGAGCTGAGAAGCTGCTAGAAGGTGAGTTAGTCCACCTAGATCATTTTTTCACAACCACGCAGTGGGAAGGAAGAATGACAGTTTTCCCTGCTCAGCCGCTCCAGCCCTGTGCAGCTCTCTGGGACCCGGTGGACTGCAGCCCGCCAGGCTCCTCTGTCCATGGCGCCTCCAGGCACGAACACTGCAGGGGGCTGCCGTTTCCTCCTCCAGGGGATCTTCCGACCCGGGAACTGAACCTGAACCTGAATCTCTTACGTCTCCTGCACTGGCAGTTCCTTACCACTAGTGCCGCCTGGGAAATCCAAGTAAAAGTGAGACTTACCTAATGTACATGAGACATTTTTCTATGTCTCTCTTTCTCCATGTTTATTTAGAATTTTTTGTTTTCAGTGACGAGTTCAGTTCAGTTCAGTTGCTCAGTCCTGTCCGACTCTTTGCGACCCCGTGAATCGCAGCACGCCAGGCCTCCCTGTCCATCACCAACTCCCGGAGTTCACTCAGACTCAAGCCCATAGAATCGGTGATGCCATCCAGCCATCTCATCCTCTGTCGTCCCCTTCTCCTCCTGCCCCCAATCCCTCCCAGAGTCAGAGTCTTTTCCAATGAGTCAGCTCTTCGCATGAGGTGGCCAAAGTACTGGAGTTTCAGCTTCAGCATCGTTCCTTCCAAAGAAATCCCAGGGCCGATCTCCTTCAGAATGGACTGGTTGGATCTCCTTGCAGTCCAAGGTACTCTCAAGAGTTTTCTCCAACACCACAGTGGTAGTATATAAAATGACTTTACCCAAGTGGTATTATCTTCTTTTTCTATGTTTCTGTTTCTGTGGCAGTTGCTATTCATTTCTGTTTTGAAGATGCAGAAGACAGGAACACATCTAAAGTATGGCATCAGTCATCTGAGCTGAGAAAGAACACTCTTAACTGAATCATGTTTTCCACTTTGAGACTCAAGCAAGTGAATTTTCATTTTTATTCACACTGTAGTCATCTACCTCTCTGTTAACTGCACAGTCAGAAGTTAAAATAAATACTCTTTATGGGATATGTAATTAAAGAATAAAAATAAAAATATCACATCATTTTCCCCATTGAGTAAGAGAATTTGAAAAGTACATGTCTTCACATTAGAAAGGAAAATGTGTAACAATGAGCTATTCTATCTTCAAATTTCTCCGTCAGATATTTTGTTAAATATTTGAGTATTTGAGTGGAGTGACTGTGAAGGAAGTAAGGCACTCTTTTGGCTTACTAGAGTGGCCTTTATTAGCCTACTGGCTAGGAGTTTCTTTCAGTTAAAAGAGCCTTACATAGATAAAGAAAAAGATTTTACTCATGGCTAACACTGAATCAGCTAATACTTAAATATAATAGTGAATTAGATACTTGTTATAGTGGAGCTTTAAGAGTTATGACACAGGGCTTTGCCTTTGTGTTTTACTTATTATCGTTATTAAGCTGGCGACTCCTCCAGCCTCCACAAAATGGATCATACCAAAACATCCAACACGGCACAGATACTGGGGTCAGAGTTCATGCTGCAACAGAATTAGCATGGAGAGAAAAGGTTGACTATACAGAGAGAACCGCAAGGACTTGGAGAGCATTCGTGTGGAGTTTGAGAGTTATATGATTTCCAGGGCAGGTCTGCTCTTTTGCATTCATCCCTCTTGGATAGAAGTTCCCCAGTTATATATGTTGCCTGAGTTATTTTTAACTTGTTTTATGGCTTTTTTTTTAAAATTATTGGCACATAGTTGACTTAGAATGTTGTGTTGGTTTCAGGTGTACAGCATGTGAATCAGGTAAATATACACACATACCCACTCTTGTTTAAGACTTTTCCCCTGTAGGTCATTATAGAGTACTCATTCGAGTTCCTTGTGCTATAGAGCAGGTTATGCTCATTCATTTTACATATAGTATGTGTACTGGAGAAGGCAATGGCACCCGCTCCAGTGCTCCTGCCTGGAAAATCCCATGGGCAGAGGAGCCTGGTGGGCTGTAGTCCATGGGGTCGCGAAGAGTTGGACACGACTGAGCGACTTCACTTTCATTTTTCACTTTCATGCATTGGAGAAGGAAATGTCAACCCACTCTAGTGTTCTTGCCTGGAGGATCCAGGGATGTGGAAGCCTGGTGGGCTGCCGTCTATGAGGTCACACAGAGTTGGACACGACTGAAGCGACTTAGCACAGCAGTAGCAGCAGTGTGTATATGTCAGCCCCAATCCCCCAATTTATCCCTCCCCCATTTATCTCCTAGTAACCAGAAGTTGAGTGCAGAAGAATTGATGCTTTTGAACTGTGGTGTTGGAGAATACTCTTCAGAGTCCCTTGGACTGCGAGGAGATCTAACCAGTCCATCCTAAGGGAGATCAGTCCTGGGTGTTCATTGGAGGGACTGATGTTGAAGCTGAAACTCCAGTACTTTGGCCAGCTGATGAAGAGAGCTGACTCATTTGAAAAGACTCTGATGCTGGGAGGGATTGAGGGCAGGAGAAGGGGACGACCGAGGATGAGATGGCTGGATGGCATCACCAACACAATGGACATGGGTTTGAGTCGACTCCGGGAGTTGGTGATGGACAGGGAGGCCTGGCGTGCTGTGGTTCATGGGGTTGCGAAGAGTCGAACACGACTGAGCGTCTGAACTGGACTGAACTGAACCAGAAGTTTGTTTTCTGTATCTGTGACTCTAACGTTTTCGTAAATAAGTTCGCTTGTGCCCCTTTTTTTAGATTCCAGATGTAAATGTGGCATACATTTGTCTTTCTTGCTTCACCTCTCGAGCCCCTCGCTCAGCGTGACTCTCTCCAGGTCCGTCTCTGCTGCTGCACGTCTCGTTACTTAGTTCCTTTCCCGGCTGAGCAGCACTCTACATGCACTGCACCTTCTTCCTTTGTGCGTTCACCTGTCAGTGGACATTTCGGTTGTTTCCAAAGCCTGGCTATTGTAAAGAGCGGTGCCGTCAGCATTGGGGTGCACGTGTCTTGTTGAATGATGGTTTTCTTGGAGTATATGCCCAGGAGTGGGATTGCTGTGTCATATGGTAGTTTTATTTTTAGTTTTTTAAGGTTCACACTGTTCTCCATAGTGGTTGTACCAATTTCCATTACCACCAACAATGTAGGAGATTTCCTCTTTCTTCAGCGTTTACTGTTTATACATTTTTTAATGGTGGCCGTTATGGCTTGTTTTTAAGGAAAGAAACTTCTGATCATTTTTCTTGAGTCGC
The DNA here is from genome assembly GCA_006410615.1 of Neotragus moschatus. Taxonomy (NCBI): domain Eukaryota; kingdom Metazoa; phylum Chordata; class Mammalia; order Artiodactyla; family Bovidae; genus Neotragus; species Neotragus moschatus. The sequence goes on along the minus strand of SJYA01003031.1, from coordinate 543,024 downwards.
ACACGTTACTCACGGTTAGATGTATGTAAAGATTCAATCTTCAAATTACTATATGTTAATCTGTAAAAATCTAGATGGTAGCCACTCATACAGGACGGAGCTGTCTCTGGAGAAAATGCACTAATATTTAACATGAGTGGTTCCAAAACTGTAGTATCCTTCAGGAAAACGCAGACAGCTTTTAAAATATGGGTTGCTGAGCCTCATATCTGTAGTTTCTGATTCAGTGAGTTTGAGATAGAAGTTGAGAATTTGCATTCCTTTTTTTTTCAAACTCATAGAGTATCATCTTATTGCTTTTTAAAAAATTGAAATATAGTTTATTTACAATCTTGTGTTGGTTAAAGTGCGAGGCACAGTGATTCATTGTTGTTTATTTCTTCCAGATTATATTCCATTATAGGTTTTTCTTTTTTTAAAATTTATTTTAATTGGAAGCTAATTACTTTACAATATTGTCATGGTTTTTGGCGTACATTGACATGAATCAGCCATGGTGTACATGTAAGTATTGGGTGCAATTCTCTGCATTTCTGTCAAGCTCCCAGCTGCTGCTGCTGCTGCTACCAGTCTTGGTACCACACTTTGAGAACTAAGGCTTTATATGAATTGGACACGACTGAGCGACTGAACTGAACTGAACTGAACTGAAGTGAAACTGAGAGTTGATAATGAACAAATTAAAGAGAATCGTTATAAACCTTAAAACCCTTCTATTGCTGTATATAAAAGAGATCTCTAAAATATTTACAAGCCACTGACCAGTGAGAATGCATATTAATCTTAAGCCATATGGCCGATCCTATGCACTTGCCCTGGATAATAGATGTGAGTGTATGTTGACTGTGTGGATCACAATAAACTGTGGAACATGCTGAAAGAGATGGGAATACCAGACCACCTGACCTNGCAGGCAGGAGGAAAAGGGGACGACAGAGGACGAGATGGCTGGATGGCATCACTGACTCAATGGACATGAGTTTGAGTGAACTCTGGGAGTTGGTGATGGACAGGGAGGCCTGGTGTGCTGGGATTCATGGGGTCGCAAAGAGTCAGACACGACTGAGCGACTGAACTGGACTGAACTGATGTAACATAAGAAAAACTGTACAGAAAAAAACACAGACTTTAAACTTATTTTCCCCCCTCAGGAATAGTTTGTCAATAGTTTTCAAAATAAAAATCTAAAGTAGGTGTTTTAGTTTTCAGGATACTATGTTATTTTACCATTTCATGATTTTTGATCTACAAAACAGTCTATAAAGTTTTGAAATCAGATAATTTTCTTTAAAAAAGGAAAAAGAGGGCTCCCTGGTGACTTGGTGGTACAGAATCTGCCTCCCAGTCAGGAGACACAGGTTTGATCCTTGATCCAGGAACATCCCCCATCCTTCCACAGAGTGGCTCAGTCCTGGGGCCAAAACTAGTGGAGCCACGTGCCATACAGCCTGTGCTCTCCAGCAGGAGAGGCTACCACAAGGCAAAGCTTGGGCAGCTGAAGGGCAGCCCTCCCTTGCCACAGCCAGAGAAAAAGCCTTTGTAGCAGTGAAGGCCCAGGACAGCCAAAAATATACCTGTGGCGGATTCATGTTGATGTATGGCAAAACCAATACAATATTGTAAAGTAATTAACCTCCAATTAAAATAAATAAATTTATATTAAAAAAGTATTCTTGTCTTCAAATAGCAAATCTCTTCTCTCCCCAAAGAGGATGGTAACTTCTTTGATAACCACTCCTTATTTTTCTGATGTTACATTTTAATAGGATAATGTTCATTTTCTCTTAGTAAAAATTTAATGTGACACAATTAAATGATGCCAGAAACTAGCAAAGTCCATCTTTTTGAAATCATGGGTTTGTGAAAATTAATTGGTTACATAATCAGATATGTGTTTATAGTAAATTTCCTTTTTTAAAAAACAGTCATGTTAAGACACTTTATGCAAAAGATAGGCAGAGTAAACTGTACAAGGCCTTGGTGATAATGGAGCAAAAGAACACTTATCCATTAAATGTGCAGTGGGTTTCACAGAAAACTGATTTATAACAAAACCTGTAAAATAAATGTGTGTGTATGTGTGCATTTCTCTCAAAATGTTGAAGCGCCTCTTTCAAATGCTAGCCATTAGGCGATTATTTTTGTCTACTCTGGAACGTCAGCTGCATTTAAACTGGAAGACTTCTTGAAATGCTAAAGACAAAACTGAAGGCTGAGAATTCTGACTGGCTGCTGATGGCGGATGTGGGAATGACATTTAACGGGGCGGCACGCTTTTCTCCAGGAATGTGTGTACATGTCTTTAATGTCAGCACTTGCCTCCGAGACGACACTTGTCAGATTTCATGGTGCCATGTGCTAGTTCAAGGTCGTAGTAGAGATTTTTATTGCGCAATACCCGAATACTCCACTTATGATCTAAAAGCAACTTTTTGAAGCCAAATTTGTTGGCAAATTTGAAGCCAGTTCTTCTCTTACTGTTCCCTTCTCTGGGTACTCTAATCCCTTACTTCTCTTTGAGTTTCAAAATGCAGAGTTCTGACATCTGTGATGAAGTCGTAGACTTACTTAATCTTGAAATTGTTCCTGTGAAAAATGATTGTTCACTTTTGTTGGATGGTTCCCAGGTTTCTGGAGATGACTAGACTCAGAGACTGGCTAATAAATAATAGGAGACAATCTTGGAGGGAAAAAGGCATTCTACGCATGCCCAGCACCTTTCTGCCCAAAGGAAAAGCAGATGAGACCCAGAGAGACATTTCTGGCCTACTACTGCTTTTTAAAAATATTCTCCCAGAAGGATTCCATCCTAGGTTGAGGTTTTGTCTGCAATCACAGAAAGACTAGATGTGGCTGAAAAGTCTATCCAGTTCAGTGAAGTGAGATAATGGGGTAAGGAGAGCTGGATGGAGCTTCTTTGCTTACACAAGAATACACCTTATGCAACACACCTGTATCAAGATGAGCCAAGGTTAAGGGGCTTGCATAAACCTGGACTGAGCTGGATATTGTCACGGGCTTCCCCTGTGGCTCTGTGGCAAAGAAGCCCCCTACAAGGCAGGAGATGCGGGTTTGATCCCTGGGTCAGGAAGATCCCCTGGAGAAGGAAATGGCAACCCTCTCCGTATTCTTGCCTGGAGAATCCCATGGACAGAGGAGCCTGGGGCGCTACAGTCCATGGGGTCGCAAAGAGCTGGACACAACTGAGTGACTAAACCACAATGCAGGTGATCGGACTAAGCACAGTGAGTCAAAAAGTGAATGACAGATGCTGTGAGGCATCCCTTCCGTGTGGAATCTAAATAGGACTGAAATGAACCTACCTGTGAAGTAGACACAGAATCACAGTCTTAGAGATCAGACCGGGGGTGAAGGGGGGTGGGGACGGGGACGGGGGAGAAACGGTTTGAGGGGGCCCGACGAGCAGATGCAGACTGTTGTATATGGCATGGATTAACAGCAAAGTCCTACTGTATAGCACAGGAGACCACAGTCAGTATCCTATGATAAGCCACAGTGTAAAGAAGCTTCAAAAAGTCGGCGGTGAAGTGGTGTACATGGATATAAGAATTAATATCTGTGCAATTAATGCAGGAGCAGTTCAATAAATTCTTCAAACATAAGATCAATGACAAAGAACACTTGAAATATCCAGAGGGTCACCTGTCTACACTGCGTTTCCAGCTCTTAGCCCCACACCCACACCCCACACACATACCCTGCAGCGTCACCTGCAGCCTCCTCCCCGCATCATCTCTTCCCAAAATTCTACATGCCATGGTCTCTCCACAGCATTCTGGACTTTCATACCACCCAACCTTTTGTTTTTAATCTGCGGAAGGCTCAGTTGCCTTTTGAATGGCAGATTTTAAAAATTAAGATAATTATCGTCCAAGTGCTTTGGGACTGTAGTTCGGTTAACAAGTGCACATGCTTTTTGTCTTGTTTTGTTTCGCTTTTTAATATGTCGGGTCTTGACTGGGACCCACCGACGGTCGGTAATTTGATCACTCCCTTATCCCCACAATGGCCTGAGCTATTTCACTTGTTGAAAGCATGGGCTCAGCTGTATCTGTGCAGAGGGTTTTTTTTTTTTTTTTTTTTTTTTTATTTAAGCACAGTCTTAACTGGCAGGGTTCCTTTGGAGTAACTTTCTTAATATTCAAAAGAGTGACAATCACTTGGTCCTACGGTGTATTAAAGTCTTATCTGATTGGAAACACTGAGAGTATAGGTTCGCCAGGTGCCTTGAAATATACATGACTGTNTCTGTGCAGAGGTTTTTTTTTTTTTTTTTTTTTTTTTAATGTAAGCACAGTCTTAACTGGCAGGGTTCCTTTGGAGTAACTTTCTTAATATTCAAAAGAGTGACAATCACTTGGTCCTACGGTGTATTAAAGTCTTATCTGATTGGAAACACTGAGAGTATAGGTTCGCCAGGTGCCTTGAAATATACATGACTGTACATGCTGAAGGTGCGTGCGGGGACAGCACCACTCATCTCACCTGCATCTTCACTCGCGCTGTACGTGCAGCGTCCCCTCTGTGCCAGGAGGAGGAGGTGAGCCCTGCTCTAAGGGAAAGTGCATCCTGAGCTGTCTGGAGAAGCCCACTGGCTACACGCTGTGGATTTAATTGAACATAGCATCACGCCCTCAAAAGATATATCCCAAGGATCTGATTTGTTAAAAATAAGTCAGGCAGGAGAAAAAAGGGACATCGCTCCATCCTTCAAACTAGCGCTCTCCATGTAGGCTCAAACCAATCCAATCCGTGTTCCTCAGTGAACGATGACAAGTCTTTACCCCAGACTGTGCCTCACGTTCTGTCTTTGATGTTCTGTGTTGTTGGAAAACCGAGGCGTGAGTGTCCTCTCTGTTCAAACTGTTTCTAATATACAGTTTCCTTGTCCCGTGTTCTTTCAATAAGGGTACCTAGGCCTTTGAGGGTACTTATCCGAATGATGCAAGTGAAGGTGTGGATTATGCATTTCTCTATTTATAAAAAGAGATTCTACCGCAACACCCTCCCTACCAGAGTTGCTGTGACAAGGAGGACAGTGTGACTCTTATTTTCGCGCCGAGAATGAATAAGGCACAGGAAGTCATGTCTGCATGCTTAGGCCTCCGCTGCAGTCTCTTCCTTGTGAGGTGGCGATTTTAAAGCGTTTGAACTGGAAAACCTTCCAATCCAAAATCTCCCTGCCTGCTTCCACCTCACCTGAAGCCATGACAGGCCCCCCTCCACCAATAAGTTAATATTAGTAAACACATTTTTAAGATGATGTTCTAACTCAACTAATGTCTCTCTGGTACCAAAAAATAATGTTAGGAAAATATAAATGTTGGAAAATGCAGATTTCTATTTATAAGAATCCCAGAAAGCACAAAAAAGAGAATTGCATTGGCCCCATGAGGTAGCTGAAACACAGTGGATTTTCCTGGCGATGGACTGGGGCACAAAAGACCCACGTGTTGCAAGAATGCCCCTGCCTTGGACTTCTCAGACTGCCCTCCATGAGAAGCAAGGAAAAGGAAAGAAGGGTAAAACTTCCCAGCTTCCAGGGCTCCATCTGGACTTCACAGGGCATTCGCTTTTGAACTCACACTTCAGTCTTGGCCTCTGGCGTGCCCACTTGTGTTGTTATTGGTGAATTTTTCCTGGTAGACACCTGTTGGGTCCTGTGTCAGTAAGACCCACTGTAGAAGGAGAAAGCACATTTCCTGAGCCAAGAAGGTGAGAGCTGCTCTTTTCCAGGGCCCTTGTAAATCTTGGGAGCCCAGCGTCTTTGGTGACAGAAGACATGCAACGCAGTTGTAAATTCTCATTTGTTTCCCCCACTCGACAGAGGAAGCGTTGTTGATATGTGAGTGTGCAGCTCCATTTCTCTGAAGAGAGGCAATAGAATATTCCTCCCTTCCGTCTAGAGGTTTTAGAACTTGCTTCCCACTGCTTCGTAGCATCATTCTCAACAGAACCCCACTGCTCAGCCACGGCCAGGATTGGCTTGAATGGTACCTATTATTGAAAGGGAGTCTGTATTTGCAGTAATACAGAGAATGCCAGTTTAGAAATGAGCCTGATTGCACGGTTCATTTTGTTCTCCTTTGTAGAGCCAGGCTGCGGCCCACTACAAAGGCACGAAGCATGCCAAGAAGCTCAAAGCACTGGAGGCCGTGAAAGCTAAGCAGAAATCTGTCACTGCCAAGGACAGCGCAAAGACTGCCTTCGCCTCCATCACCACCAATCCCATCAAGTCCAGCTCTGACAAAACAGGTTACGCCACGCTCTGTGTTGTCTTGTCCTCCTCATCCTTGTCGCGCGGGGCTCCTTCCCTGGTCTGCTACTGAGGTTCCTGCCGCCTTGGTTCACATCTGACCCGTCTCTCTGTGTAATGGTAATGCTCGCCCCCCCCGCCCCCGACCCCCGCATTTTTCCAGTACCCTTGAGAGACGGATGATCACTAGTAATATTGCAGGTTTTGTACTGGAAACAGTCCCATGGCTGCTTTTGAGGAACACGAGTCAAAAGGGCATCTGAAGCCACAGCCCTTTTGGAGGAGGGGCCCTTTCAGCCTGTCTCATCTGCATGTGGTATGCGGCATCTTCGCCCAGAACTGCACGGCAGGTTTGATTTCCCGTGAGCACACAGCAGACTGTGCAAATGAATTGCGAAGGCCCCGTAAGGGCATTGCTACTGACAAGGCTTATCCTCGTAAATCCCCAATATTGCATTCTTTTAAGTAGTGGCTGTGCGAATCTGGGCTTGTTATGGCTGGGTAACCTTCCCTCTGCATATACAGGTAAGTGTTATTGATGCCAGTTATTCTTTTTAACAGTCCTCACAGTGAAATAATGGCCTCTGAAGGGTCCCTTGACATAGCTCCTCAAACAGTTTATTCATAACAAGGGAAGCCGGGGCAGGGGTGGGGGCGGGTTCCATAAGATGGCGTTTTAAAATATAAGACCACTGGTCCTCAGAACTTACATAAAAGGAAAGCAGTGTGATCCATGGATGCACCTTGAATAAATCACTTTCTGAGAGCACAAGGGCTGCTGTGTTCCGGTGGCTTCAGGAGGCCTGTTGTCATCAGTGGTAATGTCTTGCCTGGAGGAGGTCTGCTGGCCTTGGCTGATGCAGATAGAGAACCAGCGGTGAATGCACAAGAGATTAAAGTAACTTATCAGCGAGGCACCCCTGTGAGGTGTGCACGCCGTCCTCAGAGGGTCTGGAGAGGCGCTCGCTCCTGTGTGAGTCTGCAAGGGGTGATGGTATTCCCCGAGTCCCCAGAATGCGTTTCATGTGCTTCACACGAGCGTCACTGTGGACGCAGCCTGCCTCCTCTGTGATGACCCTGTGTCTCCTCTGAAGCTGGGACCTCTTGTCGCCTTTGTACCCTGGCACCGGGCTGACGGGGTGTGGGTGCTGAGTAAACTGTTGGCTGCGTTTTCTCTCACCCTTTTAATTCTCTGATTCATCTAATTTTGTGTCCCAACATATAAAAGGGAAAAAAATGATCATGGTCATTTCTTTGAAGGGCTGAGTAAGGGCTGAGTCACACCATCGCACTCGTGCAGATATAAGACCTTGTATGGAAAACATTACCCTTCTCTCTGTTAATTGAAACTTCACTGCCTTGTTTCGGGGACTGTAGGAGAAGTCATGAAGCAAGAGAGTGTCATTTTTCTCCCAGATACTGGGGCACAAACCGGGGTTCTCTGAAGCCATGCTTGCCACAGAGACCTATATCTCACTTGCAAAATAATAGAGATGTGAATTTGATGTAAAAGATTTTATATAAAAAGATGAGTTTGATGTCTAGAGTTTGGTGTAAATTTTTGCTTGCTCTCAAACTTTTCTATTCCTAGACATTTTTATCAATAATGGCTATTTGGGTTACTTTGACGTCTCTTTAAAATGCAAAAAAAATAAATCCCTCTACACTGAGAATGAGTACCGTTTAATATATATGTATACACACGTGTATATATATACATATGTACATATATATGAACATGCTGAGTAGAGCTGCTCGTTTGGCTTAAGAAAGGCTCCCTTGTGAGTTCAGTTCTGTTATTTAAATGAGTTGTGAATGCACACCTCCGCCCCTCACCTTAGGGACTAGAATGGAAGCGATCACAGCCATCAGGGCCCTGTCTTCTAAGAGGATGAGTGGAAACTGGCTGGGATTGGGTAGTGGGAAAGAGCAGACATAAAATGGGCAGATTCCCAGTGGAGACAACAGGCTCGCCTAGTGATTGGAGTGTGCTGAAGTGGTGGAGGGCCCTTTCTAGCTGGAGCTGGAGGAAATGTTAGAAGCCAGAGGGAGAATAAAGTCTGCAAAGTTAGTACAAATATCTTAAAGCCAAAAGAAGCAGGAGATGGACATCAGAAAGGTCTCTGCCTTTCTGACCCGTGGGGGCCTCTACTTCCAAAGAGATAGATTGTACACGTTGAATCACTGACAATCACAGCACACTCACTGGATGTCTTAGGCCAAATTCTATCCTTCCCTGGGATTTCTGCAAAACTAGCTATGAAAAGTAGCCCAGAAAGCTCTTGAGATATTATAAACTCTCATCCCATTTTATTGCAGACCTATGCTGGCAAACTGGGGTTTTCTTAAAGCTCTTAGCTGTCCTTTTTATTACCGTCTGTGTCCTCATACTGATTAGAAAGGGATACAACTCTAAAAACACAATGGGTCTCTGAGCTAGTTTCTTAGAATAATTAAATAAGTGTTTAATTATTTATTTAATCTCCTTCTTGGAAGCAGAGGAGAGAGAAGAATCTGAAATCAGGGACCTTGTATGTTTTAATAATAACGAATTGTAACTTGCTTAACGTACAAAGTTGTGAGGAGCTGGAGGCTGATCACTGAATGGTGTCTACAGCTCACCACTGCATTTTTTAAAGGCAGTTGGTTTATATATATATATATAAATTTGGCAAAATTAGTGAGAGTAATTTAACCTTTCTAGACATTTTATGCATACATAAATCATACAACTTTGCCAAATTTATATATATATATATATATATATATATATATAAACCAATTGCCTTTTAAAAATGCTTGAGTATACAGTAATTTGATAGATAAGACAAGGTTGGGCAACAATAGTTAAAAAAAAAAGCAAGAAGTGGTATGGAAATTTAAAAATTGCTTTGGATTCTCTAAAATAACAAAAAATAGAATACTCATTAAAAAATTCTCATTCCAAATCTACTTATTAAAAAACTTTTTTGACAAATAATTCCTTTGAAATTCCTGTAGCAGGTACTATGGCTTTTAATTGCTATCTCAGGCTAACAAATATCTGACATGATCTGCTGGCTAAACTCTTAGTCTCTGGACTTGCTGACCTTCCATCTTCAGTCTGCAGGCTGCAGCAGTGAGCAGTAGACGCCCTTCAGTGATCAGCCTCCAGCTGCTCCCAGAAAGCCCTCTTCCCCTGCTGCTAGGCAAGAGCATGCTCCTTGACAGCAATGCTTGATTTTAGTTCTTTCAATCTAATGAGGAGTGCTAGACTGGTGGATTTAACACAGAAAAACTTACAGGCAAAAATAAGATTTTAAAAAATATTTGGAACACTCAGAATTGTTAGTATGGGAGGGTGATTACTGTTCATTACAGAACATTTCAAGGAGCAAACATTTCCAAAGGTGACCAGAATAACTGATCTAGTAACTGTTTTAAGATTTTTAATTATTTATTTATTTTAAAATTGAAGTACAATTGATTTTACAATGTTGTGTTAGTTTCAAGTGCACAGGTGTGTATATTTATATGTATATATGTACATATACATTCTTTCAGATTTTTCCTTTATAGATGATTATAAGATATTGAGCATAGTTCCCTGTGCTATACAATAGGACCTTACTATTTATCTATTTTATATACAGTAGTGTGTATCTGTTAATCCCAAACTCCTAATCTATCCTTTCCGTTATGTTCATGCAAATTCTTAATACAGAAAAAGTAATCATGCTATTAAGAAACTATGCTTAAAGTAACTTGGGAAATGTAACTCGTTGGCTCTTTCTGTGAAATGACAGTTTGCAATTGTTGGATTAAGTCTCGTTGGTCAGAAGTCACCCCTGGTCTTTCTTTACTTGCCTTTCTGGACACTTTTATTCATTCCCGTGATCTATCCGTTAGTTACTGCAGTAACAAACCACCATCATTAGTGGCTTTCACAGCCACTAATGATCCCTCACACCCCATGTAGCGGCCCTGCTGTCTTTCCCATGTTAATTTAATTCTGGGGCCAGGCTGATGAAGTGGTCACTATGTGGACATCACCAGTTCTTTGGAAGAGGGGAAGAGAAGGGTGTGAATCAGTAGACTTTTTCAGTTTTTTAATGAGAGTGACACATAACTCCTCTCTCGCTTTCACTGGTGAGTCCATGGTCAAGCCTGGTTGAAAAGGGCAGGGAAGGATATTTTCCTTGGGGAAGGGAGGCAGCTAATAGTGAGCAATAAAGCGTCACCTCCCACCGTGGCTCCCACCGCCCCATGCTCGAGTCTCAGCCTCCACATCTCAGCTTTGTCCTCCTAAGACCGAACTGACCTCTGTGGCTTATGGGTCACTCACTTGGGTCGGTGGGCAGCACCTCTGTTTTGTAGGTTCAGAAAAAAAAGAAGCCTAACCACCCATCGCCTCCAGCTTTCTCTCCCTGCCGTCCTTCCAAGCCCTGCAGCGGGTAGCTCTGAAGGCTTCCTGCCGCCGTAGACTCTGCCACCTGCCGCAGTCTGTGCCTCTCCTCAGTGGCCGAAATGCACTCCCCTCACGTTCCGAGGAAGCATCTCTCATCCTTTCAAGCATGATTTCTCCCCATGTCCTGGCCTCAGGGACCTCTCTTTTTACCCTTACCCTTGCCTTCAAGTCAAAGTGTTAATCACTCAGTCGTGCCCGACTCTCCCCGCAGACTGTAGCCCCCCAGGCTCCTCTGTCCATGGGATTCTCTCCAGGCAAGAATACTGGAGTGGGTGGCCTTTCCCTCTCCATGGAATCTTCCCAACCCAGGGATCGAACCTGGGTCTTCTGCATTGCAGTAGGCTTCTTTACCATCTGAGCCTCCAGGGAAGCCCTTACCATTGCCTTCAGTTCAGTCCAGTTCAGTCGCTCAGTCGTGTCTGACTCTTTGCGACCCCATGAATCGCAGCACACCAGGCCTCCCTGTCCACCACCAACTCCCAGAGTTCACTCAGACTCACGCCCATTGAGTCAGTGATGCCATCCAGCCATCTCATCCTCTGTCATCCCCTTCTCCTCCTGCCCCCAATCCCTCCCACCATCATAGTCTTTTCCAATGAGTCAACTCTTTGCATGAGGTGGCCAAAGTACTGGAGCTTCAGTTTCAGCATCATTCCTTCCAAAGAAATCCCAGGGCCGATCTCCTTCAGAATGGACTGGTTAGAGCTCCTTGAAGTCCAAGGGACTCTCAAGAGTCTTCTTCAACACCACAGTTCAAAAGCATCAATTCTTCAGCACTCAGCCTTCTTCACAGTCCAACTCTCACATCCATACATGACTACAGGAAAAACTATAGCCTTGACTAGATGGACCTTAGTCAGCAAAGTAATGTCTCTGCTTTTGAATATGCTATCTAGGTTGGTCATAACTTTCCTTCCAAGGAGTAAGTGTCTTTTAATTTCATGACAGTTGCCTTAGTCTCCATGCAAATCCAGCTGCCTCCTTCTGGGACCCTGACAACCACACCTTCACTCCCCGCCCATTTACAGGATCCAGTGTAAGTCCGAGCACTCACCCATTAGAAACCTTCAAGGAGCCTTTGTGCTGGACCTCATGGTCCCCCGTGGTTTGACCGCAACCTACCTTTTCAAATGTTTTTCCTGTTATTTCNCAGTTGCCTTAGTCTCCATGCAAATCCAGCTGCCTCCTTCTGGGACCCTGACAACCACACCTTCACTCCCCGCCCATTTACAGGATCCAGTGTAAGTCCGAGCACTCACCCATTAGAAACCTTCAAGGAGCCTTTGTGCTGGACCTCATGGTCCCCCGTGGTTTGACCGCAACCTACCTTTTCAAATGTTTTTCCTGTTATTTCCCTGCAATGTTCTTCCCTAGAGACCGATGCCCCTGTGCCTTTGTTTCTTTTACTGTGCTTCTAAATTTCTCCCTGAAAAGTGGGTCACTTTTCTCTTCTTCCTCCTGCCTGTGAAGTCCCATAAGAATCCATACCTCCCTGGCTCCCCTATCCTATTCTTGCTCAAATATAATTTCTGTGACTTGCCTATTTCTGTTGCCAGACGACATGCTCATTTAGAAGATAGACCTGCATAATCCTTTTACTTATCATTTTTTCTTGGCAGAGCACTTTTATATAACAGATAGCTTGAAAACTTGAAACAATCAGCTTTTCTCTTTTGTTCTTGAATTAAAGCAGATCTTTGGATGTTCTTATTAGTGAATACCTGATTCCATGAAATAATGATAATTCTCATTCATCCAAGGAATTATAAGATATTGCTCAGAGAATTTCAGAGTTGTAGGTTTTCATAATGGTAAAGTCTCACCCCTAAGGTTTGCGTCCTGCTTTTTTTTTTTTTCCTTTTGAGATTCTTCAGTTACACGAGTAAAGCAGATGTGACATTTCTACTGTCCCTTCAGTGACTGTCAATCAGGAGTTAATTAGCTGGTCGAGATTTTAGATGTATGTTAGCCATCTTGGCTTTCCGAGAGGCTCAGTGATAAAAGAACCCGCCTGCCAATGCAGGAGATGCAGGAGACATGAGCTCCATCCCTGGGTCGGGAAGCTCCCCTGGAGGAGGGCACGGCAACCCACTCCGGTATTCTTGCCTGGAGAATCCCAGGGACCGAGGAGCCTGCTGGGCCACAGCCCATGGGGTCGTAGAATCGGACACGACTGAAGCGACTGAGGCACACAGCATGTAGCACACCTACCTGGTACCATCTGAGAACCGTTCTGCCTGGTTCTATCACATAATTCTCTCAAGTCTCAGAAAACTGCAAATATTTTCATTAGGTAAAGCTACTTTGTGACAAGTTAAATTTGCCCTTTTCACTCTTACAATTCCACCTTCTTTGTATCAATCCCGCCTCTTTCTTTTGGGAAATCCAGAATTATCTTCCAGGATGTTGTACTCACCTGACTTAAAGGTCCCAAGAGTGAAATACTTTTGAATCTATTATTGAAAATGTCTGAATGCAAAGGAGTGTTTATTTACTCTGAACTAGTAATTGATTCCATGTATTTATTGGAATTCAAATTACTTACACTTAGAGTGTTGAATACTTTTCTAATGATAAAGATGTTTGATGTAAAATGCCAGCCAATGACTGTAAACAAATACATTAGGGAACAAAACCTCTATGGGAATGTCAGTCAATTTTATTAGGTCACATAGTCTGGAGTGTCTCCTCTGAGCATGACCCTCTCAAGCCTGCTGGTTACATCAGGCCTAGTGGCAGACAGAGTTAGAAACACGCTGTTTTTGCCTTTCCAAATCTTGCCTGGAGAAGCCTATGGACGGAGGAGCCTGGTAGGCTACAGACCATGGGGTCACAAAGAGTCGGAAGGACTGAGCGACTTCACTCACTCACTCAAATCATGAGAAAGTGACTTGGAAATAAAAGTGGTAGCTGAGTCGCCTGCAAGGAAAAGCCAGGCTGGTGTCATTTGGGAAAGAGACAGTTTTCAGCAAAGATGGGTGGGACTTAGCTTTGTTTCTGTTTTCCTAAGGATGATAGGGAGAGTTTGCCTTTCTTAACAAAGGCTTCAAACAAAGGTCTCAAATGTTGAAAGTTCTAACAGAATACAGGCTGAGCTTGACATCAGAAAGCCATGTATTTGAGATGCTTTCTTATACCTTTGTACATACAGTACAGTATGGAATACATTAGATGGTGTTTTATTATATAAATGTGTTATGCACATATTTGCCAATATGCAAGATTCTGCCTTTAATACATGTTCCTGAAATACCCCAGTGCACCAGGCCTTCATTATTAGCATTGCACATTTTCTTTAAGAAGAGAGATACAAGCTTCTGTGGCTTGCGAAGCCATAGCTCTGTTGATCTTTCAGAGGCAACATGCAGTCATTTGTAAGTAGACACATTTCTATCAGCACTTAGATCGAGTGGAGTGGTGTACACACACCCCTCTTGGCAGAGTGGACATTGTGCCTGGAGTCTTTCTTTTCTGGCTCATTCTCCCAAACAAAGACTCCCTGGGACCATCACTGCTACAGTAAAGGACCCCTTTGCAAGCATCTTGGCGAGGCATTGAAGTACCATCGTGAGAACACTGATGCCTTAAGTGTTTTTTCTTTTCTTAGCCCTGGCTCATGACATGCTTCAGATTGGTCAAAGAAAGAGACTTTATTGAGTGTTCCCTGATCAAGATGCGTGATACGTACCAGCATTGTGTCCTAGGAGCAGATTTCCAGCGAGATTAAAACAGAGAGGGGGGATTCAGAAAAGAAACACACACGCACCCTCCTGATGCTTATTTGAATACTGTGGTCCTCGGACCCTTGTGTGTGAATCAGTGATGGTGGATTCTACACTGAAGGTGGCGTGGAAATTAGATAACATTCTAGTCTGTCCTTTTTGCGCCTGAGGAAATCACGATGAAGGCTATTTTGCTGATAAAAGCGTTGACCCAGATACATTATGGAACCCACTCCTGGAATCAGAGAATTTCACAAAAAATTCCTCATCTGGACAGGAACATGTTGTTTTCCCAAACATAATGAGTGAGTGGAGCTGTGTGTACCTGAATCTCCGAAGGACCTGCCATCTGTCTGTGGTCAGGGGCTGGGGTGTGAGTGCCTGATAGGAGGGGGATTAAGACTAGATTGACAAGATGGACATAATTTACGTTATGTTTCAAAGAAGCAGGGTGCCTGACCTCTCGTGTGTGAGTGTGTGTATCTTCCCACACTGCATGCGGCTGTCTTTCTTTAGGAGAAATAGCAAATCTATAAAATAAATAGAAAGCTGAACACCTATCTTTTAACAGTATCTGTGAAATACCAGACATCTGGATGAGTTTTACGAACTAAATTAAAACTCCCAGTGGCTTTATCTACAGCTGCCAGACTTCCGGAAACATCTGTGTCTACATGTGCATTTGTGTGTGTTTTTTAAATTAATGGAGGGATTTTTTCCCTCTATTTTTAAATTCTTCTTAGGAATTGAGTGGACATAAGCTTCCATAAGGACTTTCCAGGTGGTGCAGTGGTAAAGAATCCACCTGCCAATGCAGGAGACACAGGAGAAGCGGGTTCAAGCTCTGGGTTGGGAAGATCCCCTGGAGGAGGAAATGGCTACCCACTCCAGTGTTCTTGCCTGGAAGATTCCACGGACAGAGAAGCTTGGTGGGCTACAGTCTGTGGGGTCACCAAAGAGTAGGGCGTGACGAAGTGACTAAGCACACCCCACATCACACCGAGCTTACACAATGATAAAATATTTCAACTGCAAGATAATGATGCTTAACGTAGACTCTTAACTATAACGCCAAAGTTCAACAGTGATCAAACGTGACAGAACACGAAATGCGCAGGTGTAAAAGTCACCTGGAAACTAGAGGACTTTGTCTCCAAAGTGGGAAAGTGAAGGGTTGGATGTCTACTCGTAAGGGACGTGAAGCAAACGTGAAGCAAAACATGTTCCCAGCAGATTTACTAGAGGCAAGCGACATAAAGCTTCTATGGAATTCTTAGTAAAACACAAACTGAAACAGACATTTAAATTAAAAGTTATGCTTGCATTTATGTTCTTTGAATTCCAAACTCTTAAACACAGCATCGGATCTCCTTTTTTGTTTGTTTTTCTGACTGTGTGGTGTGTTAGCTGTGGCGCATCACCGTCTAGTTGCAGGCTTAGTTGCTTTGCAGCATGTGGAATCTTAGTTCTGGGACCAGGCATCAGACCTTCGTCCTCCACATTGCAAGGCATGTTCTTAGCCCCTGGACCACCAGGGAAGTCTCGCGTCAGAGATGTTATGATCTGTCCCTTGCCTGCCGTTTCTCGAAGTCCTTCTCACCGCTCCTGAACTCGAGCCCAGCAAAATCACTTGAGGATCCCAGGCAGGGCCTTCACATTCTGGTGCTACAACATTCGTGCTCCCTTGTGCTTCACTCCACCCCGTGCGTCACCATGCGCAGAGGACGCCCATGTCACACGCCGACGATACGTGCACGGACAGACACAAACCTGGGCAGAAGATCCGGGCTTCTGTGTCAGCCCTGTCCCAGCACCTGCGGAAACTGTGACATTCAAACTTGTCAATCCCACCAAAATTTCACCTGCTTGGTGGACCATACGCCTTTATCCCATATGTCTTTATTCAACCACTGAGAGTTTTACATTAAAACTATCAATAAACAGGGCTTTCCCTGGTGGTCCAGTGACTTAAGACTCTGTGCCCCCAATGCCGGAGGTCTGGGTTTGACCCCGGTCAGGGAGCTGGATCCCACATGCTGCAACCAAGACATGGTGCAGCCAAATAGATGTGTACATATGTAATTTAAAATAAAGCTATCAATGAACAGCAATGCACTCCTTTTAATTTCAGCAGTATCATCCTAGGAATTCTTTTAACAGTCAAAACTGACACACTCCCAAAATGTCTAGTAACCATTTCCATGATACAAAAAATATCTTCATGACCTAGATAATCATGATGGTGTGATCACTCATCTAGAGCCAGACATCCTGGAATGTGAAGNGATGGCTGGATGACATCACTGACTTGATGGGTGTGAGTCTGAATAAACTCCAGGAGTTGGTGATGGACAGGGAGGCCTGGTGTGCTGTGATTCATCAGGGAGGCCTGGCGTGCTGTGATTCATGGGGTCGCAAAGAGTCGGACACCACTGAGTGACTGAACTGAACTGAGGGTGATATTTAGTGCAGTAATTTTGGTAATTGAAAATTCAGTCACTTAAGAAAGAATTGATTCAGGGTCCATTAATGCAAGGTTTTTCCTGTGTTACTAAGACATTTTCGATCAGTATATAATGATATTTAAAAATAAATTAATATAGTCTAAAGTTCACAGTCATAAATAGCTTGCTCTATAAAGTTGGCAATTTCCTAAACAGGAGAAATAGTGTAGCTTTTATTTATATAGGTTTTAAAATTTTAATATGTCATCATATAAATTTGTAAGTTTTTGACATCCCCATAATAAGGAATTTATAGAAGACTGTATCAGAAATGAGACAGAAATCATATTTACCTACCCATTAGTAGAAACACTTCATAAATCTCTTATTTGCCAGATATTTGGGAATGCATGTTAGTGATGTTGTACTTGTCTTTTAGTTATTTCCAGGTTCTAGTATGTGTTAACTTTTGTGGCTTAGGAAGGATCATCAAATAATCGTCACTCTGAAAGGTGAATTGATATTAGACACGGTTTTGAAACAGTAGGTGAAAACCAATTTCTTACTTCACAGTAATCCAAAATTCTAACCAGAGTTTGTCTTTGTGCTAAAAAAACCACCAGTCTAATAACTGTGGTTGAAGTAGGTATACAATAATTTACTTGTCATGACTACAAATTCATTGAGTATTTCTGTCCAGTATTAGTCTCTGTATTCAAAAGGGTAAAGGTGACATCTTCTATCAAATTTGCAATTAACAGGGGAAGATAGGACAGTTTTTTTGAGTTGCATCTTGTGGAAATTAATTTTTTTTGTAATGGTGAAAGGAATGAAGGAAAGAAACCAAATGAGCCTTCATGGACAAAGTAGTTTTTATCAGGTAGGACACATTTAGAATTATAAATAAAGCTTGTCCAGTATGTGGGGACTTTGTCATCAGATTGATTTAATTTTAGATGTTGATTTTTCAGAATATTTTCTTTTACTTAAAAACCTGAGAAAGTCTTTGTTTTGTCTTCATCAAAATTCCACCCAATGTAAACTTCTGCACATTCAGGAACTGCAGTTTTACCAGCTATCTTCTTATTCCAGAAAGAAAAATAAAGCAAGTATAACGTGCCCTACACCCTGAGTTGTTTCTTTTCTCCAACACTGGTGAATTTTGCTTTTTTGAAAAGATCCTTATATGGATGAATGTGTGTATATGTGTATATATATGATTTTTTTTTTAAGAGACAATCTTTATTAGGCGCGCACCTCCATCCCAGCTCCCGTTAGAGATGCAGATTTTCTGTTAGCTGGGTTAAAGGGGTAACCCTTCATGACTTTGGTAATAAAACTACTGTTGAAGTTTAAAAGAAACAACAACTAAACACTTAAAACTTGATGTCATTTATCATTAGTACAGTCGTGAACTTTCAAAGATGAGAACGTATTATGACCCTATCACAGTACTAGGTAGCCGACTGTGTTAGCTGGGTATCTGGGCTAACTCTGGGCTTCCCTGGTGGCTCAGACTGTAAAGAGTCAGCCTGCAGTGCAGGAGACATGAGTTCCATCCTGGGGTTGGGAAGATCCCCTGGAGGAGGAGACGGCAACCCACTGCAGTAATTCTTGCCTGGAGAATCCCATGGACAGCGGAGCCTGGCGGGCTCTGCAGTCCATGGGGTCGCAGGGTCAGGCACAGCTGGGCGACCAAGCACAGCACACCACACAGGCGAGCTTTGCTGGAAAAGGTGAAGTGAGAGTCGCTCGGTCGTGTCCGACTCTTTTTGATCAAAGGCCAGAATACTGGAGTGGACAGCCTTTCCCTTCTCCAGGGGATCTTCCCAACCCAGGGATCGAACTCAGGTCTCCCGAATTGAGGGCAGATGCTTTACCAGCTGAACCAACTTTGTTGGACTTACAACCAAATCAGACTTACGTGTGGGCTCTCAGAGCAGAACTTGTTCGTATGTAGGGAACTCGCTGTATCTCCCATGGTATTGGGTATATTGCCTGTAATAGTTGAGCGACTGAACTGAACTGAAGTACATTGTAAGGCTTCTCACGATCCCAAGGTTAAGCAGCCAGTTCTTGCTTGGGTGGAGGTGTGAGGGGAGGTGTCCTGTGTTCTTACCGTCAAATGGTGGCTTGTGACGAGCCGTCCCCAGACCGGCTTCACCCTCAGGTCAGGCTGTCAGTGACGCCACCTTTGGTTGGAGCCTTGGGGGACCTGGGTGTGCTGTCTGCCAGAGGTCCTACCTGGGGCCTTTGCATGTCCTGAGTGCCTCGTACACAGCATCTCCATTTCAGAAAGACAGCCAGGCTGAAGTTCTGGTTGCTTTTATGACCCAGCATCTGAGTTCCCGAGACCCTTCACTGAACTTCCTCCACTGCAGAGGGGGAAGAGGCCCAGTGACGGCAGAGGCTCGGCGTCGGTGGCTTGTCTGGGATGGGAGTCTTGCTCAGGCCGTCTTTTAAAAGGACACCACCACAGTGGTGTTTTAATCCAGCCAGTCCTACTCTCCGCCATTTGAACAACAGCCTTAGAAGAGGCAGGACAGGGTGTGGAGATCAAGGGAGAGGTTGGGACCGTAGTACGAAGAGCACTTGGATCATGGGGACAACAGCAAGAAGGAGTGAAACCCAAGTTTTAGAAGTTCAAAGCACCAGAGCCATGTGTTGGCATCACGGAATTTTAGGGATGTACCTAAAAGATGAACACATAGCCTCCTGATTTCAGAGGAAGCTGTGGCTCCAGCCCAGGGAGGGAGAACCAGGTTTAGATGGTGAAGCTGAATCCTGCCAGGTGTCCCCAAAGCAAAAATCTCACCCAAACGACTGTGTCAGCTGGTTGCCTTGACATCATGATTCTAAAATAACACAATGGCCCATCTGGGAAGTTCAAGAAGGAGGCGAGGATTCAGACTCCGTCCCGCGTTCTCCCCTTTCTGTGCTCAGTCAGCCACTCTCTGCATCAAGGCCCCCAGAGGAGCCCTGTGAGCCTCGCCTTGGTGTCAAGCCCTGGGACACCTGTCAGGCCATTTCATGGCTCCTCCCCACCCCAGGCTGCCTCTGTTGCGGACCACATCTGCCTAGCTTTTGCTCTGTTGATTTAATAGACCCAGAAAAAGCTGATAATGTGAGCGCAGAAGTCCTGAACGGCAAGGCTCCAGCTTTGTCTGCATCCTTCCTCTGGGCTCCTCGGACCCTGTGCACCCTAGGTTCTGCTCCCTTCCAGCCGCTTTAAGTGTAGAGCCTGCTGAAATGCATTTCTCGTGTGTGTGTGTGTGTGTGTGTGTGTGTGTGTGAGCTACTGTCCCTGTATGAGCTGCAAGAAAAAAAATTGCCTTATTATTTAGCAGGTTTTAACAGGTTTCAGTCCATTAAAAGCAAAAGAGAGCATTAAATCGCATTCTTCAGCTTTTAACCAGGGAGCTTTCATCGGTTTATTAATAGTCTCTAACTACAAGTGTGTCTGTTCACGGTGGGGCTGGGCCCACGCTAGCGGCAACAGTCCTCTGGGACCACAAATCCAATTCCAGGTTCTACCTCCAGGTAATGCTTTTGGGCTGCTTTGGAGAGATTAAACAAATAAACGGCACTGCTTTCCTTCCAGAGAGTCGAAGCGGACTGGATTTATTTATGCTCTGAAAACCCCGGCCTCAGGAAACAGCCAGAACCGCAGGAACAGATGGCCCGGCAGGCACACAGCTCTTCCATGGCAGGCTCCTCGTTGCCACTCCTGTTTCTAAAAGGCTGTGACGCTGGACGGACAGAAGAGTCAGAATCGGAGAAACGGAAAGGAAACATCTGAACTGCAGCCATGAAACGAACAGACGCTCGCACCTGGGAAGGAAAGCTGTGATCAACCTAGACAGCGGATTAAAAAGCAGAGACGTCACTTTGCTGACAAAGGTCCATCTAGTCAAAGCTATGGTTTTTCCAGTAATCATATAGGGATGTGAGACTTGGACCATAGGAAAGGCTGAGCACCCAAGAACTGATGTGTTCAAACTGTAGTGCTGGAGAAGACTCTTGGGATTCCCTTGACAACAAGGAAATCAAACCAGTCAGTCCTAAAGGTTACCTGCCCTGAATATTCATGGGGACAGTGATGCTGGGATACTTTGCCACCTGATGTGAAGAGCTGATTCACTGGACAAGACCCTGATGCTGGGAAAAACTGAAGGCAAGAGGAGAAGGGGGTGGCACAGGGTGAGATGGTTGGACGGCATCATGCACTCAGTGGACGTTGAGTTTGAGCAAACTCTGGGAGATTTTCAAGGACAGAGGAGCCTGGCGTGCTGTGGTCCATGGGGTCACAAAGAATCGGACACGACTTAGTGACTGAACAAGACCCACTGGAACCAGGCTGGGAGCTATGCCTTGATGGGACAGGGCAGAAGATCCTGCCCTAAATGGGCGGGCACACACGGGCGGGGAAAAGCGCAGCCAGCACCAGCTTCCTGTGCTGCTGGGGCTCCTCCTCTGTCCTAATGAGCTGTGTTTCCCTTTTGGCCTTGACTGCTAGGAAGGTCAGAACAAACCTGATGAACAGCTGTAATCTTCCTGAAGTTAATGGAGGGGACGAGGAAGTGACCGATTAACCACGAGAAGAGAAAGAGACATAACATCGTAAAGACAAAAATCATAAAATCGTAGAAGAATGAAAACAGCCTTGTTCTGTGAGGCATGAAGGTGCATGACCGGGCTACTTGGTAAAAAAAGAACACAGAAGAGCTCAGTGGGTTCAGTCTTAGGGACTCTCCGTCACATTTGTCAATAACTTGTTTCTTGGGTCATTTTGTCTCTTGTCTGCCACCTCCCATGGAAGCGATATTCCTTAACAGCAGGAATAAGTCTCGTCTTGTTCAAAGCTACTTTTCTCATATAGTCTTGGCTCATTGAGAAAACACAGTGTAAATAAATAGCTGTCCAATGAATTAATGGAGGAATGAATGGACAGACAAAGGGGTTTCTATCAGCGCATTCCTGATGCTTTGCTGACTGTGAAGGAATTCTGCCACAGGCCATGTGACTAGCTGTTAGGAATATTCTGGATCAAGCTTTGTGCTGTGGTTCTACTAGACATGAACAGTATTTCAGTGCCCAGACTCTGATGTTTATCTCTTTAGTTTCAAGCCTTCATGAGAGTTCAAAGCCTTTTGCTTTTTACTCCTCAGCTGATAGGAAATCCAGTCGAGATATTTGTTGTTGCAAAACCACAGAGGAATACTGCACGCAGTTTTTAGTCCTATATGTGTGTGAGGACATTTATCATCTTTTGGTAACATGTCATCATCTTCCGAGAAACGGGCAGCCTGTACTTTATAGTCGGGACGGGAGGCTGGGGTGCGACTGATGGGAGCCTTTATCAGGCATCGTCGTCGACTGGTGTCTCTGAAAAGTGTTTGATCTAAAGGCAGTGCTCACCTCAGTGACACTTGGGTCCGTTTCTCCTCATGCAGCTGCAGAGCAATGCATCTGTACCTGTAAATTAACGCAGCCTCGTCTCGGGCTGGGTGCTCAGATACATGCACAGCCGAGCTCCGGTCACCAGGCAGATTAGCCTCCTTATTCAGCGAGTGTCCCTTCTCCTCAGCGGCCACTGACTGGATTTGTGACTCTCTAGATAAAGTCTTTTAATCTCTCTGCTAAGTCAGTTTCCAGAGAGGACAGCCTCTGTATTGGCAGCTATGAGAGTCAGCAGTCACTCAGCGCCTAACACAGGATACTGTGTTGGGTCGGTGTTTTGGGACCTAAGAAAATTCACTGCCATCGAGGAACCTTCAGTCTTGGTTAGTGAATAAAACCAAAGTGGAAATGCTATGATGCGTCCCTAACACTCCAGACAAAAAGAGGTGGTTCAGACGTGCTAGAAGGAGTGATGGCAAGGGGTGCATGGGGAAAGTGGGCGCACCGGGAAGCAGACTCTAGGTAGAGCTCTGCTATATTGTACCATTTAGCTTTCTTCATCTGCCAAATAGGAAGTTGCAGTGAAGATGATCAGTGATGCAATTAAGATGCCTATCATAATTCCAGGCACATCAGGAAAGTGAAAGGGTCTCAGTCATGTCCGACTCTTTGCGACCCATGGTTTTGGCCAGGCCAGAATACTGGAGTGGGTAGCCTTTCCCTTCTCCACGGGATCTTCCCAACCCAGGGATTGAGNTGGGGAAAGTGGGCGCACCGGGAAGCAGACTCTAGGTAGAGCTCTGCTATATTGTACCATTTAGCTTTCTTCATCTGCCAAATAGGAAGTTGCAGTGAAGATGATCAGTGATGCAATTAAGATGCCTATCATAATTCCAGGCACATCAGGAAAGTGAAAGGGTCTCAGTCATGTCCGACTCTTTGCGACCCATGGTTTTGGCCAGGCCAGAATACTGGAGTGGGTAGCCTTTCCCTTCTCCACGGGATCTTCCCAACCCAGGGATTGAGCCCAGGTCTCCCACATTGCAAGTGGATTCTTTACCAGCTGAGCCACCAGGGAAGCCCAAGAATACTGGAGTGGGCAGCCTATCCCTTCTCCACAGGATCTTCCTGACCTGGGGATCGAACCGGGGTCTCCTGCAATGCAGGTGGATTCTTTACCAACTGAGCTATTAGGCATTTCATAGTTACTTTGAAATGGTAGAAAGTTTACTACGGTTACTATTTACTGTTGTAATGATTATCATTATAATCTTGTACCCACTCCTCTGTGAGTCTCACAAATGGAACAAAAAAATGGGATGGGCTATTAAAAGGAAATCTCCTGGAGCAAGCTAAAAGCTGGCAGGATCCAAAATGATGGTTTAGCCAATGCAATGTGGAAGCGTCCAAGCCTATCCTGTGTCAGGAAGGCGAGTGCACCGCCAGCTGCAGTTCAGGACAGTTCACGTTCTTTCCTCGAGTTGGCTCCACCATTTAGTTCCGTTTGCCCTTCATGGTAACACGGATATCTCTATAATCCCATGTTATGGCCCGGGTCCAGCTTTAGCAGATAGGGGGTCTTGTAAATCAGGATCCATGTTTCCAGAAGGAATCCTCCTGAGCCAGCTGCTCCTGGCAAGAACCCCACTCAGGAACACCTACACGTGCAAGAAGCCTGCGGAAGTAACTGATTTACACAGTTTCTGGCTCCAAAGAAGAAGGAGTAGGCACGTTGCATCCCATATTCCTGCTAAGTACAACCAGAAACCCTGGACAAAATGCAGCGGACGGCCATGAGGAGACACTGACGATGGAAAAGAGGAAACGCGGCCGAGGAGTTGAGGGAAGACCCGAGGGCCGTTCCCCGGTCTTTCAATCATTGTTTCTTTTGCTTGTGTCTGTTTGCTTTCGCACATGTCTGTGCTTCTCTTTGCTTGTTTTCCTTCTATATATGCCAACCTACATGCTGCGGCAGCTGGCACCCTGGAACTGCAGTGGGTGCAGACCCAGCGCCTGAAGGGCAGCCGCTCTCTGGAGCCCTCTTGCGAACCTGGAAGGGTAACCTCGTGGCATGGAGCCCTTTTGACAACACACATTCTACTCCAGGCACACAGGGCGAGGAGCCGGGCCTCCAAGCGCCCCACGCCGCCCTCACTGGACCCTTCAGAACCCGGGCGGCAGGGTCCCGCTGACGGTCTCTGCCCGGCACTGAGGCAGGCGCATACAGAGCTCCTTCCGTCAGGCCCGGCAGGTCTCACCCTGTGAGGACGGATCCTGAAACACTCTTCACCAGCTGCAGGATGTTCCACTTCGTCAGTAAAGGGCGCAAGAGAGACACGGCGGGGGAGGGATCTGGCCCGGCCTTCCTGGCCAGTCTCCTGCGGGGTGGACAGAACCAGCTCCTGCAGTCCACGCAGGCTGCAGCGTCTCCCAGCACAAAAAATGGCAGTTGCGTAGCTTTGCTTCTCCAGCTAGGTTTTCTCCATGAATAGCTTGCTCTGATGCCTCGAGGGCAGATTTCCAGCGAGTACCACCAGGGAGGCCCTGCATCGTCTTTGCAGCCTTTCACTGAACCACGTTCACACCCTCTCCAGCAAGGTCTGGAGCTTGGGCGTGGGGGGCCGGGAGGAGACTCTTACTTAGACCAGGGACTCAGCTCTAGGGGCGGGGCTGCTCCTTAGATCTGCTGGTCCTGTGTCATTTAGAGATCTCGTTATTTCTTACTAGGCAATCGTCATTAAGCAAGAGCTGAATAGTAAATTAATAGTAAATGTTTCGTCACTCAGCGCAAGCAGCGGCGACAGCCGGGTGGGCTGGCGCACTCAGCACGGCCAAGAGGAGCTACCCCATGTCGGAAGACAGAGACAGCAGCCGAGAGTCCCAGGCTGTGACGGCGCAGGAACAGCTGAAAGGAGCCACCCCGCTTCCGTGGTCAGGGGNGTCCTAGGCAAAGACCTTTTATATTAGGGATCAGATGGAAGCGTTTTAGGGTCTGCAAGCCATGTGGTCCCTGTCATGGCTGCCCGGTTCTGCCATTGTCGTGCAAGCAGCCATAGGTGATATTGGGTTGGCCGAAGAGTTCATTAACCCGGTACATAAAAGAATGGCTGTGCCTGTGTTCCAATAAAGCTTTATTTACAAAAGCAGACAGTAGACCAGAGATAGACACTGGTGGAAAGGATTGAGTGAGTGATGCAGTTAGTAGGTGTCAACCATAGGATGGTCCCAGCCCATGAGTTTTTACAATCCTGCTCAGATAAATAAGTTCAGACTTAAAGAACCAATGGCTCCTGTCAAACCATACTTAATGTGTTGCACTGAATTTTGGTCTCCTTGCTTTAAAGCAAGTGTACGAAGCTTTTCAAAGCCAGAAGATATCACACAGGATGGTGAAGGGCCTGGGAAGCACACCTTGGGAGGACTCAGGACAAGCAGGACAGGAGAGAGTGCTGAGAGCAAGAATGACGTCTGAACACTTCACTCTGCTGTTTGGAAGAGAGATTATGAGTTTATGACAACATTTATGGTTGTTTATTAATTTATCCAACAACTATATATAGTAACACTTACTAGATTCATGTGCAGAGGCCCAAGAGCTAGATAATACTTGCTCCTTATCCACAGGGACTCTCACTGGATTCCTGAAACTACAGATGGTATCAAATCCTGTAAACACAATGTTTCTGCCTTATACATTCATATCTATGATAACGTTTAGTTTATAAATTAAGCAGAGTCATGTGATAATTCTGTTTTCAGCAATCCCACTCTTGGGCATATACCCAGAGAACACCATAATTCAAAAAGATACATGCACCCCAGTGTTCATAATAGCACTATTTACAATAGCCAAGACAAGGAAGCAACCTAAATGTCCATAAAACAGAGGAACAGATAAAGAAGTTGTGGGACACATATATGTAGTGGAATATTACTCAGCCATAAAGCAGAATGAGATCAGGTCATTTATAAAGACGTGGATGGACCTAGAGGCTGTCATACAGAGTGAAGTCAGAAAGAAAAAAAAAACAATTCTCCTATATTAGCACCTGTATGTGGAATCTGAAACAAACTGGTATATAAGTGACCTCATTTACAAAGTGGAAATAGAGACACACTTAGAGAACATCTGTATGGATACCAAGGGGGGTGGGATGAATTGGGAGACTGGGGTTGACGCATATACTCTATTGCTGAAAAAGTGAGATACTACGTATAAAATGGGTTACTACTGAGAATGCACTGTGTAGCTCAGGGAGCCCTGCGTAAAGCACTGTGCTGACCTGGAGGGTAAGAAAGTCCGAAAGCAGGGGGTACGTGTGTGTGGATGGCTGGCTCATGTTGCGGCACAGTAGAAACTAACATGATGTCGTAATGCAAGCATACTCCAATAAAAATTTCAAAAATCAGGCACATCAGTGACTGACGACTAATAATAAAGTAGAGCAATTACGATAATAGTGATAAATAGTGATAATAAAAGTTGTGTGAATACTCTCTCTGCAAACGTCTTATTGTGACAGTCATGCCTTTTCCTCCCTCACTAAGCAGTCCTCACGTACTGTGCCATGACTTTTGCTGTCTGAAGCACAATAGCAAAAACTAGCAGGAGTTTCTTTTTCTTTCTTCCCAGTTTCACAGATAGAAGAATTTTTCTTATCTTAAACCTTAGGATTCTCAGGATAGAATTTCTTTCTTTTCTTATTAAATCAAGAACTTTCACCTCTTCACTTAAAGGAACCGTTGTATCACTTCTTGGCATCATATCCAAATTCTAGCATCATTACTCCTCAGCTTTGGGGCTGTTACTAAGGAAAATAAGGGTGACCTGATTGAACACAAGCAGTGTAATACGTGACAGTCCATCTGAAACTGAGAAGCTGCTAAGTGACTAACACCGGACTGGCAGGGGCAGAGCAGGATGATCCAGTTTATTATGCTACTCTGGGTGAGGTGCAGTTTAAAATTGATTGTGTTTATTTCTGGAATTTTCCATTTCATATTTTCAGACCCTGGTTGACTGTAGATAGCTGAAAGTGCAGACAGCAAAACCCTGGGTCTGGGGGAACTACGGTACTAACCAAGCAGACAGGGAAAGGAAGCTGCAGGAAGGTGAATTTCAGTTCTGTGAGACTACTGCTACTGCTACTAAGTCACTTCAGTCGTGTCCGACTCTGTGCGATCCCATAGATGGCAGTTCACCAGGCTCCGCCGTCCCCGGGATTCTCCAGGCAAGAACACTGGACTGGGTTGCCATTTCCTTCTCTAATGCATGAAAGTGAAAAGTGAAAGTGAAGTCAGTGAGTCATGTCCAACTCTCAGCAACCCCATGGACTGCAGCCCACCAGGCTCCTCCATCCATGGGCTTTTCCAGGCAAGAGTACTGGAGTGGGGGGCCATTGCCTTCTCCATCTGTGAGACTGATGTCTCTAAAAATGTAGAGAACTGCAAGTGGACCCAGTTACTTTGGGAGGTGATTTCTTGGTTTTTACAGTTAAACAAAAACAATCTAGCACAGAGGATAAGCTGGCCCAGGGCCTTTCAGTGAGGAGTTTATGTGGACCAGGGTTTGCAGTCTCCCTGGGGAACCCAGGACTCTCCCTGGACTCCATGAAGCATCGGGGAAAGAGTCCAGAACTCTGGGTTCCTTGTTCTGGTCTGAGTTACTGTGCCCATCTATTGACAGCTGGACTTCTGCACCATCTTTTTCAGAAGAAAGAAACCCTTGGCAAAAAATAGATTTTAAAACCACTGAGATAATAATTGCCATAAGTGTCCTGTGAGATAGGTCCCTTCAAACTATTATTTTATCAAAGTAGGCCTGGCAAGTGGAGCCATTCAAAATTGGAATACACGGTCAGCAATCTGTAGATTTGAAGAGACAATTCATAGGAGTCTGAAAGGTCACGTTCTCTGTAAGGCATAGTGTCTACTTTTGGAGTTTCAGTAGTGTCTAAACTTGCTTTTCCTTGGCCCTTGCCTTCTAGTTCTGTGTCAGCGTTTATATTTCATCTCACTGACTGCGTCCCTTTTGTGCCATCTCTTACAGTCCGTACCTTCTGAAGTACGTTGTGTGTGTTTCTACAATTCAACCAGCTTCTGCCTAGGTCCCTGTTTCTAGGACAGTGGGAATCTGAATTGTGTCCCTTCTTGATCAGCTGCACCACTCAGTGATGGGGCAGCCGATGTCTTGATAGCTTGGAGTTGCCCAGCCTGAAACAGGCCTCAATAGATCAACTCATAAACGTCGGGACTCTCAGAGGTTAAGTCAATGTTTAAAGATTATCGCATGTGATAATTAAACTAGAAATGTGCTTTCATGATTCTGTCATCATCTAAATGGAACAGAACTTGAGAAAGAACAGATTTAGGCACACGTGTCACTGAGTCTCGCGCTGTGCACTGGAAACTCACATGGCCTCCCGAGCCAGTTACCATCCAACGTCAATGAAGACGTAAACGTGAATAATAACAGCCAGACAGTACAGGACACCTAGCGACTCAGGTGACCGGCGTGAAGGGACAGTCAGTGACACAGCCGGGGGCTTAGAGTCACTGAGAATATCGGATCCAGATAGCCCTCTGAATGCATCCGAATCCTGGATCGCTTACACTGCTTGAATCTTGGATAGGAGGTGAGCTCTGACTCCATTTACTGACATGGATTTTGGGGAGATGACTATGTTCGTGGCCTGTGCTTACAAAATGGAACACGTCAAACACTGCGGGTCAAACAACTTACTAGTGAATCAGGCAGGCCGTGTGTCATGCTTCTTAGTGATCCTTGAAAGGAAACCAGAACTCCCTCTTCCTCTTCCGGGCCTTTCCTTGTTGGTAGGAGCTGGCGTCTGGCTGCAGGCAGTGAGGGCGGGGCCGCAGAAGGGACTTCCGGGGCTGAACCGACAGTAAGCGCGGGGCTGCACTGCAGATTCCCCAGGAGCCGCCTGCAGCGTGGGAGACTGGTTTGAGCCCCTGGGTCTGGAAGGTTCCCTGGAGGAGGGGATGGGTACACTCCAGTGTTCCTGGCTGGAGAATTCCATGGACAGAGGCGCCTGGAGGCCGCAGTCCATGGGATTGCAAAGAGTCGGAGATGCCTGAGAGACCTTCTCTTTCACTGTTAACGTTGTTATGATAAATAACTTCTCTGCCTGAGATCAAACAAATGAGGAGTTTCTCCTTTCTTTAAATTTTCTTATTTTCTCTGAGTAAATGTGAGCCCACCATGTCTACGATGTGCACCACTTCCGTTTGCTGCTCTTTTAATGTGAGGAAATGATATTCATACAAAGTGTACTTACAAGGCAGCTATTTCTAACCTCTTGTGACTGAAGATTTTATTTCCATTTTAAAATAAAAGACCAGAAGAAATAATCTATGTGTTTAAATAGCAATAATTACCATAGGTTCTGCTTGCATTAATACTGTCTGAGTACATTATGAAGCATTTCTCATAGCTAATGCATTTCTGTCAAATCAAGTAATATTAGATAGGGACTTTTGTAATGAGTATTAATGTGAGAGACAGCCGAAAGTGAGGCAAATTGTAGAGGCAGGAAAATGTAGAAGTAGCTGCAACTGCGGAGTAGCCTTTCATTACAAATTAAGTTCTTCTGATATTAATAAAAATGGAAGGTTCTGCCTAGAGAATCCTCAGCAGGAGCCTGCTGAACACTGATAGTCCTCTGAATTATAAATCAAAAACCTCAAATCAGTTCATCATGTAAGAATATGTCCATGTCTTAATTTTTAATTCTTGCCCTTTAAAAAATAATCTTTTACAGAAATCTACTCTTTCATGGAGTTATTTTATTTTTAGTCCAAAGTTAGTTCCAGATGCATGTGTTTAGAGAATAAATTAAGTAAATAGAGTACTCTGTGTTCACTGAAGCTACATGCTGTATAAGTAAGAGATCATTAACACATCATTACATGTGTTAATTACACATGCTGAATTATGGATCAGATCTGAGGAGGAAATTTTTCACAGAAGTTACATAAAGCCATGATAAATTTCTCAAGAGGTATCCTAGGTGAAATTATACAGAGAGAGATGCATTTTCTGTCTGAATATTGAACTAAGTAAATTTATAAGTCTATAATATTCCAAAGTTTTCCTAAGAAGGAGTAATGCCAATATTTGTAGGCTGCCAGTGTAAGTACAAAAATATTAACTTCATAATTTGTGTTTTGATCTGAAATAGTTAATATCTTCACCCAGTGTTTGGAAGACATTTCTGGTTGCTGTTTTATCCTGTCCTACACTTTTTATCGTTGCTACTATTTTAATTATTTCTAATGCAATCTCACTGTACACATTTTATGACATTTGTATGACCTAAAAGTTACAAATAAACCTTTCTAGAATCCACTCTTTCTCAAATTTGCCCTCTTAGCAAATTTTAATAAAGGCGAAATGAACAAGTAAGGTTTGTCTTTTTCTGTCCGCTTAGTCTCTTTTCTGTTTTACCTGGGACAGTGTTTTTGTACTGAAGATATTCACAAACCTGAATAAAAGGGAATGCCCCTTTCTTTCTTTCAGAAACAATAGCCACTACCAAGAGAGAACAATTCTACTGAAGATATTTGGTTCTCTCAGTATCAGACAGCTGAGGCTAAGTTGGGAAGATCCCTCTGGAGAAAGAAATGGCAACGCACTCCATTGTTGCTCCGTGGAGAGTCCCATGGACAGAGGACCCTGGCGGGCCACAGTCCAGGGGGTTGCAGAGTCGGACACAACTGAAGTGACTTAGCATGCACGCGGCTATAGATAGGCTCAAGATCTGAAAGGCTTACAAAACAAAGACCTGTTCTTTGCTCTGACTCTGCTGAGGATGCCTTCACTTTGGACATAGTTTGATGTGGTACATGGGTCTGGGCAGTGCTTGTCATATATGGGAAAATGAGAGAGATGGTAGGCATCTACAGTCTTTCAAATGGTTTGCTCTGCATGGCATGGGTCAGTTTGGGGCATGTTTTTGGGAAGGGCGAAAGTCAGTCCCATGTGAGTCCTAATGTCAGTGGACAGCAGGCATGTCCAGTCCTCTGGTAGGGAAGGACATTTGGATATTTGAAGAAGACATTTGGATATTTTCAACAACAATCTGATATCCATGCAGTAAATATTTGTCTATGAGATACATATTTTGGGACATCTAAAATGTGCTAAGATCCGTGTTATGGTTTAGGCTTGAATAACACATAACATAGCCATACTTTTGTTCTTTTATTGATATTACATTGCTTGATATTTTATGTTACTTTCCTAGAGACTACAAATGCTTCTTTCTGAAAAAAATTCTCGTCAGGGAGAGGGAGGAGGTAATGAGCCCAGCACACTGTGATGCACATCCCTGGAGACTTGATCGATTCTGCAGGCCGCCTCCTGCATCTCCATTGTACTAGCAGAGAAAATCACTGATACTTGTAAATGGGTGTCCCTTAAAAAGACGGGGTCTTTGCGCACAGGGCGGGAAATGGGTGGCCGTGCATTTATATTGACTGGTTTTCTTCCGAGCATGAGGCTCCATGAAATTTGCCTGGACACAGATATTTTTGAGATGTCAGAGAAAAAGCCAGCCTGCTGAAAGTAACCATGAACAGAAACAGGGCTGCAGGAATAGATGTTCTGCTGGTCAATAGGGAGTTAGGAAGGCAGGACTGGACGCGGAAGGCGGGATGCCGACAGGAAAGGGCCAGCACAGTCGACCAACGGCTCAGGGCCTCACATTAGAGAAACCAATCTGACGACTGGTGGGATGTTTGGGAGCCAGCTGTGGCTTGACCAAGGAATGCTAGGGAGAACTTAGCGAGGCCGTAAATTATGAGGCAGCCGCTACCCAGAAGAGAAAGGGATAGGACGGAAAGGAGGAGTGAGCTGAAGCGGCGCCGCAGGCCCGTGACCTGGTCCAGCAGACACAGCGAGAGGGGCTGCAGGGCCCTGAGGGCCGACGTGGAGGCCTTACAGGCCAACGGGAGTGCGCGGTGGGACGGGTGTCGGGGCCCGGAGGCCACCCGGCTCTGTGGGACGGGTGACGTGGCCCGGAGGCCACCCCGGCTCTGTGATGGACCAGCAGAGGGGTGGGGGCCAGGCTGAGTCTCTGCCTACAGGAGCCGTCACCCCTGAAACCCCTGGGAGACAAAGAACGAAAATGTCACGTGATTCCTGTTTGAGTGAGAACTAGGTTTTATCCAGAGTGGTAAGATGAAAGGAGATAAGAAATAGAGTTTGGAAAAGAACATTCTTTCTTTCACTGAGGAGACATGCTCTAGCTTAGCTATGACCTAAATTCTGGTTCTATCATCTGATAATGGTAGCCAGTCTCCCATAAAGTAGTTACACTGTGTTTGCAACAAAGGCAGAACAGAAGGGCGTGTATGAGAATGCCTGTATACGTGTAGGTATAACGGAGTCACTTTGCTCACACACCTGAAATCAGCACTTTGTAAATCAACTATACTTCAATTTTTAAAAAAGCAATTTCTTGGCCTTCACTTTCAAAAAAAGAAAGTGTACAGGCTTCCTTCCAACACACACTCGCACATACACATACACCACCCCACCCAAGCACGTTTTCTAAAAACCTGATTCAAACAAATACACAGTGTCTTCCACTGTTAAGAAGGGAAAAATTGAGTTCAATGTAACTAATAAAAAATTTTTTCAATCTGTATGTAAAAGGAGTGGAGGCTCTAATTTTTAAGCTCCTAAAGAATAAGTTTAACAATAGATTTAACAGTTGGTCCATTGAAAGCAACCCCTTTTATTACTTATTCTTTACTTATTACTATGTTGTCACATCCCTTTGAGGGACTGAGTGAACACTGAAATGAGGAATGATCTTCCTTCATGGAAGCAGCATTTAAATTGTGCCTGAGACCACAACTAATGTAGATTTAATTTTCTGTTTAAAAATCTGTGCTTAAAAAAGTAAAGCAGCTATGCACACTATCATTGCTCGCGGCTTCTCTGCCCAAAGAAATTTCAGTTTAGACGTCTAACTGCAGTTCAGAGCTGAGGAATGTTTACGGAGCTGTGTTCAAATAACCAGGGGTATTGAACAGAGCTTTCTTAATCCATGTGACCAGCAAGAGCTGAGAAAGCATCAGCGCATAAATGTCTGCTGATGATTCACTGGGCATGCAAGAAGCGTGTGCACAGCAGCTGTGTCTAAACGATGGGCTCCTTTTCATGCATAATACTCTGGAAATGACCTCACATCAGCCATGAAGACCAAGAGGAAAGAAACGGATTTTCCCAGGTGCGCCAGCGGAAGCTACTCTAAACACCAAATCTAAGTGTTTATAAAATATGATCTTTTTTCCTGTCTTAAATTTTATTCACATAATAGAAGTTTGCATTGGCTGTTTCCTTAGGAGACTGGAAAAGTCAGTGAGGGCCTAACATGTTCAGTATGTGAGCCTTCACCAGCAGAATGGTGCTCCTTGGCTCCTGAGAATGCTAAAGATGATGGAATATTTGCCCAAAGGTAGAATGTTGGATTGGGAGAGGATTTCCTCTTGGTTCTTTTCAATATTTGAGCAGTCAGAATAAGTAAGGGCATCAAATTGTTTTAAAAAGGAGAAGCCTTTGGTTTTAGTAGCTGAGAGAGTTAAAAACATACATCAAATCTCTAATTCCTTCAAGGAAAAAGTTGATTAAAGGGGCTATAAGGTACTTTGAAGCAAACTTATTTTGTATGTGATATTACTTACCTAAACATCAAATACAGGAGTTGACCCCTTCCTTATATGCCTTCAGACGTGTTGTTATAGAACTGCTATATAACACAATAAAAAGTCTAATATAAATCTCTAATAGAAACATCTAATCTAATACCAATATCAATTCAGATATAATTGTCTAATATAAACATCAATTTAAACACTGCTGCTGCTGCTGCTGCTGCTAAGTCACTTCAGTCGTGTCTGACTCTGTGTGACCCCATAGATGGCAGCCCACCAGGCTCCCCCGTCCCTGGGATTCTCCAGGCAAGAACACTGGAGTGGGGTGCCATTTCCTTCTCCAGTGCATGAAAGTGGAAAGTGAAAGTGAAGTCGCTCAGCTGTGTCCAACTCTTAGTGACCCCGTGGACTGCAGCCCACCAGGCTCTTCTGTCCATGGGATTTTCCAGGCGAGGGTACTAGAGTGGGCGCCATCACCTTCTCCCAATTTAAATACTAGGTAGTAATAAATGGAATAACACAAAACAATGATTGCCTCAAACAAAATTTTTTTTATATTTTTTCTTTGAATTTCTTACTGTCTCTGTAGCATTTTATCACTGTGTATACTCTGAAAAATGAATAAAATGTCATGGATTTAGCTGTAAAACATTTTCTTAATTCGGCCTGTGTTTTCCATATAAGCAGCTGGAGGGAAAGGTCCTTATCATTTACATCAAATCTATCTTAGTCAAAATTAAAACACTAAACTATTTAAGAAGTGTGCCAGGAGGAATGTAGTCATTAATATGAGAAATTTATCATTTATGTATAAGGTTTATAGTAAAGACCTCGATCTGGGTTTCAAGCTGTTTAAAATCACTTTGGATTTTGGGGACAGC
This sequence comes from Neotragus moschatus, assembly GCA_006410615.1. Lineage (NCBI taxonomy): Eukaryota > Metazoa > Chordata > Mammalia > Artiodactyla > Bovidae > Neotragus > Neotragus moschatus. The sequence goes on along the minus strand of SJYA01003031.1, from coordinate 508,171 downwards.
ACAGCTTGTGAGAGAATTTTGATTAGAAAATATTCTGTACATTTTAAAGTTTAAGTACCCAAAAGGTTATTCCATTTGCCCTCTCAGGATTTATAACAAATGAAATATATTTCTGACCTCAAAAATTAA